>PVKE010040670.1:0-14481 GCA_004027555.1 Craseonycteris thonglongyai
TTGTACTTCCCAGATAGTGTTACTAGGAAGTGAGTGTGCTGCCTTCAGTGTTTGGACATGAAGCATTCCATAGTCCTAGGTGATGGCAAAAGTGCAAGGTGAAAAGGGCCTGGGTCCCTGAGTCACCACATGGAGGAAAGCTGTTTATCAATCAGGAACACCTGCATTGAACTGTTAATGTGTGTAATACTTACTATGTTAAGTTACTGAAGCTTTAGGGTTTATTCATTATAACAGCTATTCTTTTTCTACCTAAGATATTGTTATTCTCTCTCCAAAGCCTTTATACTTCCTACCCTTTGTGCCTGGAAGACTCTTCCTCCCCCCACACAACCCACTCTCAATCCAATTACCTTGCTTTATTTACTTCTTACCGGTAATCCTTATCACTATATGAAATTTTGTTTGACTTTTACCTCTGCTAGAACATAAGCTTCATAATAGCAGGAATCTTGTCAGTCTTTTTGTGACTTCATCCTCACTACCTCCACAGTATAAGCCTTGTAGCTGGTGCTCCACAGATTCTTACAGAGTACATGAATGATAAGAAGATATATCAAGAAGACTAGAAGCAGGAATGGCGTGTTGGGAATTAGAGTCGTTAATAATTAAATGAGCATCATTCAGTTATTCATTCTCTTTGTTCCTTAATTCCCATGACCACCAAATGGGGATAATAATATCTATTTCGTGGAGTAATTCTGACTAACTACTAGACAAAAAACACATATGTGACCTGCTGGCCCTTGACAATGTTACAAATAATTTGTGTTCTTCTTCCTCTAATTTGCTCTTTTTCATGAAAGGTTGAGTGAAAAATAATTGCTAGCCTTTGGCATGTATAGAAGAGTCTGTTTAAATGCATTAAAAATGTCTTTTTTAAATTTCTTACCCACCCTAAATAAGTGAGGATGCTGACATATTTGACATAGGTCTCATGGTGGGGTATGGGGATAGTCTTTCTGGATTGGAGTAGTCAATAACTAAGAGCTGTTTATACTTTTATAACTAAGGGTCTGTTCATTAGATACTCAGACATATACATACTAAAGAGGGAGATTCTAAACCCTGGCAACTGTTTTGAACACCATGCTATCTTTAAGTGCTGTGTTAAAAGAGCCATAGTCAATTCTCATTGTGCTGTGGTAAAAGTTAAGGAAACTGTACCTTTTTTTAACTTCTTTGTGGATCATGAGTTCACACTTTGAGGGAAAGGAAGTGTGTGTATGACAATCTTTGTTTATTCACATTTCCAAGAAGCAAAAGGCAGTTTTTGAAGAGTGGCCAAATTAAAACAAAACAAAACAAAACAAAACAAAACAAAACAAAACAAAACATGTTTATAAGTCATTATTTTGTTTTCTAATTAAAAAAGTGAATAAAATGTGCAAATTTCCTTGTAATACTGAAAAATACTCATCAAGCATTACATTCTCCATTTATCTCTTATGTTTGCTGTTTTCAGGCATATTTACAACTGTTCAGTAATTAGTGGGTGACTAAAGGAGATGATATTACCCACAAAGGTTTGTTTTCAGGAGGGATGAAAAATTTTTACCGTACTCATTTTGTGTATATAGTTATGTATATAGAACATAAACAGATTATAGTGTATCTGAGGTATTAAAATCTCATGTGGGGGATTTTATAGGAATGACTAGGAAATAAATACCTGAAAAGACACTCTCTCTCTCTCTCTCTCTCTCTCTCTCTCTCTCTCTCTATATATATATATATATATATATATATATATATATATATATATATATATATATATATATATATTTGTTGTTGACTTTTACAATCCTTAGAGAAATAATACTGAATATATTTCATATACTGGTAACTTTGTTTTCTATTTAATATCATTTAGGTAGGTCTACTCCAAATAGTTGATGGTTTTTTGTATTGCATAAAATTGAATGGCCTATAGTTTAGGCATTTCCCTGCTGGGATACATTTTTGATTAAAATATTAATAGACATTGCCTTTCCTGCATTCTCTTTACCCTTTTATCTTGTCTAAGAAGTCTCATTTTAATCTGTTGTTACCACTCCCCCACAGGCACGGACCCCCATGTAGCATGCTGCCATCTAAGCTTCAGGGACAGGCCTGAAGGATAGAGTGACAATTCCACCCTTTTGTCATGGGTTTGGTAGGAATGGACAAGGGCAGGTCAGCTGGGGCCAAAGAGATACTAGGAAAACTGCTCAGGGATTCTGGGATGGAGAAGCCAGTTACTGTCTCTTACACTGAGTATGCATAAGGAAAAGTATACCAGAGTCACTTCTGTTGACTTTCTGACGACTATAAGGGGACCCGACCTTGGAGTGAAGCCTGTGTTGTAGATGGCAAGGTAGGGATATGGAGAGGCCCAACTCCCTTATCTTTATCAGTGTGGTGCTGACACAACTAACCATGCCTGAAACAAACCCTATTCAGAGACTTCCCAGTACATGAAATAATTCCTTTCCTCGTTCCTTGAACCAGTTTGAGTCATGCTTTCAATTACTTGTTACCCAAAGTGTCCTACCTGAAAGCGTCCTACCTTAACATTCTCATAGGCATCTATGTGTGCTCTTTTTTTTTTTTTAAGATATATTTTATTGTTTTGGAGAAGGTGAGAGAGAGAGAGAGAGAGACAGACAGACAGACAGACAGACAGACAGACAGACAGACAGAAGGGGAGAGGGCCCAGAGTAGTCTCCATAATTGTACATCATTAGTTGTGACATAGTTTCATTCCACACAGATGGATGTGGGGCTGAGCAGGGTGGGAACAGATCTGGGCCCTCCTGAATGGGAGGTGAGAACCTTCACCTCTGTGGCATCCTGTTGGTTACCAGTTGCACCACAGTTCAGCATATGGGGTTTACATGGGCTGGGGCTAGGAATCAAACCCCATGCCTTGTGATAGAGAGGCAAGCACTCAACTGCTGAGCTATACTAGCATTCCGCTATATATGCTCTTATATATGAAGTGTTCATCAGAAAAATTTTTGAAACTGTATTTGCTGGATGGAAGATAATGTTCATTTAATCACTGATAACTAGTGAGCTTAACTTTCTTTTAATATTTATGTTGACCATTTGTACCTTAATACAAATTTGTGTATTTATTTATATTTTACCTTTTCCTTTGGATTGGTTGCTTTCCTTATTGCTTTTAAGAGGTTTCAGGTTTATTAATTAATTTATTTTTTATGTAGTCCTTATTTGATACATTTGTTGCAAATGTGTCCTCTAAGTCTTCTACTTTTCTTTCAACTTCAAAGGTAATATTTTGATTTAGAGAAAGTCGTCTTTTTTTTTTTGGTCTTCCCACAATTTTTTTTCTCAGTCTATAACTTCTAGATTGTATTTGTTTAGAAAGACTTTCCCAATTCAGTATTATAAATAGTTTCCAATAGTCTTCTTTGGCAATTTCATAGTTTTAGGTTTTTTGGTTGTTTTTTTTTTTTTTACTAATTTTTAAAAAAAGATTTATTTTATTGTTTTGGACAGAGACAGAGACAGAGAGAGACAGAGAGAAGGGGGAGGGCCCAGAGCAGTCTCCATAGTTGTACATCAACAGTTTTCCACATGGTTTTGTTCCACACAGGTGGGTGGGGGCCGTGCAGGTCAGGAATTGGGCTGGGGGTTTCCTGCATGGGAGCCATGCCCCCTTGAGTCAGGGGCTGAAGCAGGGGCATGAAAATCAAACTGGGGCTTCCAGCAAGGGGAGCACACCTCAGTTCAGTATATGGGTCCGCATGGGCTGGGGCCAGGATTTGATCCTTGGTCCCCGGGGCTGCAAATTGAGTGCTTAACCCACTGAACCATCCTGGCTTCCCAATTTTAGTTTTTATGGTTTAAACTGTCTAGAGTTTATATGTATATGTGTGTGGATGTGTGTATAGTGCAATGAATAGGTATTACTTCATTCATTTTTCTCCTGGATCAATACTTCATTTTCTTATCACTATTTATTGAGTAATTCTTTTTTTCCTGATTTAATATTCTAATTTTTATTCACTAAATTAGTGTGTTTGCAAGGATTGATTTCTAGATTATTCTGGCTACATTCATATTTCTGCATTTTCTTTTGCCCATATTTCCTTTTATTAATTACTCTTAACTTTATTATGTGTTTTGTGATATGGTTAGAATACATTTTCCATCTATGATTCCTCTCTACATTTGTATTTAATGTTTTTTCTTGTTATGTGTTTAAATCAAAATGAAGTTAGTTTTATCAAGTTTTAGGGTAGGATGAGCAGAGAGAAGGGTGGGTATTCTTATTTAAAACTTTATGGAATTGTATGGACAACTGTACCTTGAACAAATTCTCATAGATATTTCTTTAGCAAATAAATATGTTTATATCTAAGCCTTTTTAGTAAATAACAACTTAATGGTATATTTTACCTTTCAGCCCTTACATTTATGTGGCACATTACAATTTACAATGTTTGCTTGCACTTTCTGAAGTCACATGAAATATTTGTCATCATAATGCTCACCTTTGGAACTGGAAAATGAAACAGAAATTAAATGATTGACTTAGGGTTCTCTAGCTGGGTAGTAGCAGTAATGAGATTAGAAGTAATGTGTTCTCTTTAGTGCAGTGGACTCTGTAGTGATTAGAACAAACTAATTCTGGTATCATCAAAATATTTGGCTTTGTGGAATAGAGATGTGTAAGATTCACTCCATATTCTTTTTGCAGCCTCTTCTAAGAAGAGGGTAAGGTTGTTATTTTTTAAAAATTTCCTATATAATTATACAGCAAATACTAAAACTTGATACACTGGTTTTGTGAATATAGTTTCGTGATTCACAGTAGCTATTTCTGGGCATTCCAGTTTCCACTATTACATTGTAAACACTGATGACAGGGACAGCTTCTGAGGTAGCTTCATCTGTATATATTTCATGACACCATCACTGAGCTTTAGCATTGAATATTTGTTTGTTGAATAAGTGAAGGGATGGATGGATGAACAAATACTACTATGCACTTCACACATAACTTGATTTACTTTATTTTTGTATTCATTTCTTAACCCACAGAGTATAAACTCTAGATAACAATGTTGATACCTCCCTTTTAAAGTACTCTGCAATGGCATTTGTCACTAGCAGGATACAGGGAAAAAAATCAGAAGGGAAACAAACTTAACTGTGTCTGTTTTGGGCAGCTGTTCTTTGAAAGGTCTGTGATGAAACTGGACATACTTCTGAACCTTTTGCATTAATCAAGTATGAGCATTAGCTGATCATTTTTGCTTCTGTTGGCATATCTGGTGTCTGTTCTGTATTAACCTGTCCCATGAGAAGCACTATCTTTTCAGAGAGCCAAAACAAAACTTGTTTTCTGTTTTCTCCGAGTTCCCGCTCAAAGGTTGCTGTCAGATAGGCAAAGGCAGCGTGACCTAGTGTAGGGCTTCACGAAGTGGAGCCTGAGTATTGTCGCCTGCAGGATTGTTAATACACATTTAGGGCTGAACTCCAGACCTACAGAATCAGAACCTCTGGAGGTGTGGCCCAAAAGTCTGAGTAAGTCCCCCATTTGATTCTGATGGGTGCAAACCACTGAGAGCCTTCTCTCGACTGAAAAAGCAGAGGGCTCGGAATCAGCCAAACCTGGGTCAGAATGTAGCTGTTTTGTGTCAGTTACTGTGTGACTTCAGCCCAGTTATTTAAGAAATTTGAGCCTTTGCTTCTTCATTGATAAGTTGTGGAGATTGATACTCACTTTTTTTCCAGCTTATAATTAACATACAACCTTGTGCAAGTTTAAAGTTTACAATGTATTGGTTTTATGCACTTATATATTGTAGAATGATGACCACCAGAGCTTTAGTTAACATTTTCATCATGTTACATAATTACCACTTTTTTTTTTTTGTGGTGAGAACATTTAAAATCTGCACTCTTAGTAACTTCCAAAGATTACGTATATGTATATGTATATATTATGCCTTGTGTATATATAATATTAATGATTATCACCAAGCTGTACCTTAGATCCCCAGAACTTATTTATCTCATAATTGGAAGTTTGTATATCATTCTTTTTCCTCCAACCCTCAGCTCCTGATGACCACCATTCTACTTTCTGTTTCTGTGATGTTGGCTTTTAAAAATTCAAGATATTGTAATATTATGATATTCAGTCTCTTGAGTTTTTAAGTCAGCTATTCAAAATCACATTAGAGCTGCCGCTAGGAGCCAGTCAACTCACGTAGGGTTTTCTTTTTTCCTATTACCATGTCCATCACATGAAATCTGAAGTAGACATTATAATTTTTAGTTCTATAAGACGTATTATTTCATATGGTATACGCTTTCTAGATACTAACTTTTGGACTGATGCTTTTCTGACAAAAAACACCCCATAAAACCATCTGTGGAAGTACTATTTTTAATGTTTTAGGAATCTCCATTCTTTTTTCCATAGTGGGTGTACCAGTTTGCAGTTTCAACAGTACAGGAGCATTTACTTTTCTCCACATCCTGGCCAACACATGTTCGGTGGTTTATTGATGATAGCCATTCTGACAGGTGTGAGGTGATATCTTGTTGTGGTTTTAATTTGCATTTGTCTGATAATTAGTGACATTGAGCATCCTTTCATATGTCTATTGGTCATACGTATATTCTCTTTGGAGAAATGTCTGTTCAGTTCCTCTGCCCATTTTATAATTGGATTGTTTGATTTTGTGGTATTGACTTGTATGAATTTTGGATATTATACATTTAATTTTAATTTTTTTATAAATTTTGGACATTAACCCCTTGAATACATGAATGTGGAACTTGTAGATACAATGGACCAATTGTATTTATATTTTCATAGTTACCTAGTATTCATTCTATATTTGTGGCTATAATTTCTCTCACTATTATATTGTATTTAATTTACAGATGTTAATTAAGATTTATTGTTCTGATTATTGGTCTTGTATACATAATCTGGAATTGCTTGTATAATTAATCTATATAAATAATATGTAATTTGTTGCTCTAATTATTAGTTTTGCATAAATAAACTATAATCCATGTTTTTAATCCAAAGTTTTTAATCCATTTACTTAATTTTAGTAGCTTTTCTTTTTGTTTTTTTTTATTTCACTTTCCAAACAGATTTTCTTTTCTATTATTTCAGAGTACTGTTACTAATTTTTTTTACATAAGTAGTTGTGAATGGGCTTTTTTTTGGTTTTAATTTTAGACTATATTGAAACTGCCATTATGTTCTACTACATTGTCAATTTGGGAAATGTTCCGAATGTGTTTTATAAAATTCCTATTTTCTATTCAGTGAAAAGCCATATAAAGGGTGCCCCAAAATTCACACAAGAAGTAATTTTGATAGAAAACACAGGTTTATAATTAAAAATTGTAAATTTTTATTGCTCAACAATGAAAATGCGTTGTTCTTTCGTGTAGTGCTCCATTTTTAATAACCCTGAACTGTCAGCTGTCATGCTGTCTTTTTTTTTCGTTGGCAACACTTTACCGCACAAATGATGCAAAATTCAAATCTTGCATGAATTTTGGGACACCCTTTACATACTATACCCAATTATTAATTGTATTACAATATTCTCTCTATTCTTATTTATTTTTGCTTATGAGATCTATGACTTTATTAGAAAATTATCTTACATTATCCAACTATAAAAAGTGATTGCTTCAATTTCTTTTTACATTCCTGACTTTCTTTTTCCTCTGTATATATTTGGAATTTAAGTGTTTAGTTGCATAAAATATCATATTTTTAGAGTACTCCGATGTATTTTTTTATTTTATATAAATAGAACAGCTTCTGTTTTCATTTACTATTATTTTCACAATTCCTGAAGCATTGTGCTTTATGTCTCTCTTTTGACTGTGATCGATGCTCACATTTCCAGTACAAAGGGCGCTGACTTTCGTTAGAAGAGTTGAGCCATTTACTTATGCTTGCTGGTATCGCTTCGTTGTTGCAACACTTTTAGGGATATGCGTACACATGTGATACAGTTACCCCTGAACTTACAACAGAGTTATATCCAAATAAACCCATTGTAAATTGAATATATTGTTCAATTGAAAATGAAGTTAATATACCTAACTTACCTAATATCATAGTTTAGTCTAGCCCACCTTTGATGTACTCAGAACACTTACATTAGCCTATGGTTGGGCAATATCTTGTAACACAAAGCCTTTTTCATAATATAGTATTGAGAATATCATGTAATTTATATAGTTATGGCTTGCTGCCTTTGTCCTGGACTATTATCTTGAGTTTTATCTCAAGAGTAATTGCTTTCCTCATCTTCTCACCAGAAGCAGGAGACACAGATGGGATTTTTGTAGACATGAGACGATGTGAAAATACAATGCACAATATCCAAAGAATATTGGCAACACAGTGCACTGTAGAGCATGGATTGTTTACCCTCATGATCACATGGGTCACTGGGAGCTGAGGCTCACTGCCATTGCCCAGCATCATGAGGGAGTATAATATTAAGGTGACAAACTTTTTTCCAATGAAAAGGAGGACAGCTGATTCTGGGTGGTGAGCACATAATGCGAAGCATAGGTGATGTGATGTGGACTTGTACATCTGGAAACTATCTAATTGTTACCAATCAATGTCACCCCAATAAATTTAACAACCAAAGAAAAAAAGAAAATCAATTGCAGAACCACAAAAAAAAAAAAAGAAGAAAAGGAAGACATCTAGTCTTACATATCAAAAAGGAGGACATCTAGGAGGACACTTTTCAAGGGAGGGCAGAACTTCCAAAAGGAGGACTGTCCTCCCTAAAGGAGGATGGCTGGTCACCTTAATAATATCATAACACATGTCAGTAGCCCAGGAAAAGATCAAAATTTAAAATTTGAAGTCTGGTTCTACTGAATGTGTATCATTTTAGCACCATCGTAAAATCAAATCATAAGCAAACCATTGGTAATACAGGGAGTGTTTGCAGGTGGGATGAAATATGAAGCATTATTCTGGTAACATCAGCTCTTGGTTTTAGTTTTATTTCCCTAACAATTTTCCTCATTTTGACTAAGAACCATAGAATATCAGTAGAAAGAGAGGCCCTGGCTCTGTGCCTTATAGTTTGGCAAACTCTCCTCTTTTTATGAGGGTGGTGGTCAGAAGTTCCTAAACCCTGTGCTCTTGAAATTCTCTCCCCAAATGCCCTCAGCCTTCAAGTACCCAAGTCAACCTCCTACAGCAAACTTGTCCAACCTGTGGTCCATGGGCCTTATGTGGCCTAGGATGGCTTTGAATGTGGCCCAACAAAAATTTGTGAATTTCTTAAAACATGAGGTTTCTTTTTGATTTTTTTTTTTTTTTTAGCTCATCAGCTATTGTTAGTGTATTTTTTGTGTGGTCCAAGATAATTCTTCTTCTGATGTGGCCCCAGAGAAGCCAAAAGATTGGACAGCCTGTCTTACACCTAAACGGTAATCATTCCACAGAGTGGCTGTTTGGGAGCAGGAGAAGGTGAGGGGTGGGCAATTTTTGCAGTGGGGACCGCGTGATCCACTTACGGGTGCGTCAGGCTACTTGCCGGAAAGATTGGAGCTGAGGGGTGAGAAGAGAAGGATGTGGGTTGCCCCCAGTGGCCATATCCCGGTTGTACAGCTGTCTTCCAATTACCATTTGTTGGTGGAAACTCTGAGAATGATAAACTTAAAACTAACTTTTAAGGTCATTGTATAGTTATTAATGTATTTCCAAGTTAGGAGCAGAGAGCCTGTTTATTTTACAATTTTGATGTTCTGATTGATTACTTTTCAATGTGAGGACATTTAGGTGGGCTGCCATTTTTACTTTTACCTGAGGCTTAGAGGGGCGCTGGGAAAGAGTGAAATTATTGGGGAAATAGAGTCTAAAGAGGGTGATCTTTGACTATGCTCTCCCTCAGGTTTCTGCTTGCCTAACCTATACCCTCTCTTGTAATTTAGAGTTGGGTGCTCACCTCTTCAGAGATTTGCTGAGCCAGAACCCAGACTGACGGCCTTGTGGGAGGAAAGAATAGGGTAAGGTTGTGAGGTGTAGGGTACAGGAAGGCCAGATTGCAGTAGCCCAGTTTGGTGGAAGTGTCCAGGTTGCAAGGAGAAGAGAGTTTCTGGTAGGTAAAGAAGAGGCCATTCCTTCAGATCCACAGGAGGCCATGCAGTAGAGCAAGGACCATGGAAGGAGCAGATTACTGGGGCTGTGAGAGAGGAAAGGACTTTGTTTCCTCTGTACCACCTATGTTGGGCCTGAACAAGGATTCTGTCTTCACTACCATCCCCAGCTGAGCACCAAAGGATAACCAAAATGGACTTTGGGAGCTGTTTTTGGAGGCCTGCAACATGGAGGGAACAATAACCAACATGCATTAGAGTAAAAAAAAGAAAACAACTCCCCCCCCCAACAACAACAACAACAAAAATAACATCTATGAGTAATGAGGCCTGCAAATGCAAATCAACATCTTATTGACCCTGAAGTAAATAGATACCGGCCCTGCCCCCCTCCCCCCTCCCCCAACACGCACACTCACATGGAGTATTTGGGTCAGGCTCTTCCATACTGTGTCCAGGCAGAAAGGAAGCATAGGCGAAGCAATGATGGAGAGAGAAAACAGGATGCCCCAGAGTATTGCAGCTGGAGCTGACTATTCCATTGTGGCTACATTTTAAAACAGAAAATGACAAGTTAATGTTTTTTAATACGATGAGAAAATATCATGAGAGAAGCCTGAGACACTTGTCTTTGACAAGACAAAGTTGTTTTTTTTCTTATAACCAACTCACCATATGCTCAGATTTTGGAAAATAAATATCATATCAGTTATTAGACAAAATAAATCATTCCATATCTATGTATTGCCAAGCTGAGGCTAATTTTACCTGTTATGGTCTCTCATGTCTGAAGATTTTGAGCTGTGTGTATGTATTTAGAACAGTGAGTGGTTATATTCCATTTGCTGTTTTAATTCAGTCTCTTCACTGTGCTTTGTCACCTTCATTCCAGCATTCATTAGAGATAGTGCACTATTTTTTTTTTTTTAACTGTCTGTCTCTTCTTCTAGAAGATTTCTTACAGGGGAGAAGATTTCTTACAGGGGACTCCAAAATAATTTTGTAGTTTTTGCTTTTATTATAACGTCAGGCACATGGTGGGTACTCAAAAAAAAAAAAAAGCCTAATGTACCCTATATTTATGCTAGTGGTAACATTTCTAGCTATTAATCAAGCTATTTGCCAAGAACCAGTTTGAAGATTCTTTAAAAGTATCTTTCCTAGATTATCAGTTAATATTTCTTCAACATTTCATAGCAAGAGAGGAAAACCATGAAATAGGCAGTGAGGAAGGAAGCACAGTATTATTATCTTTGTGCATATAGCATAGTAAATGTGTGTATGTAACTGGCAATTGCTGGTAAGTCAACTTGTCAGAGATATGCTATTTGTTACCTGCACTGTGAACAATTACCCCTCTAGATATAATCAGTGTTAAAGGTAGTGCAGTGCAAAATCATTGCAACAGCAAGGTCTATGAGTCATTTCAACTAGGTTTATTGAGTAAAGGATATTTTTTTCTCTTAACTTAAACATTAGCAAATTTTATTGATCCTGCATTTTGACAGTGGTGAGAAAAATAATTTGCAGTATCACTCAATTTCTCATTTCCATACTACAGATTTAATCTGTGTTAGATAGATATTTAATGCCATGGACTAGTATTTTGGGGGGTAAATCAAGTACTGAGAATCCACCATGTGCTGAGTGATATGTAGGGCAAAGACATAGAAGAGCCAGAAAAGGCTTTGTGTGGGAAACAGTATGTGTTAGACCACGATATGTGGAGTCATATCTAAAACTGCATGCCTTCTCTGAGCAGAATCCTTGTTATATCCAGGGACAAATTTAGCTTTTCTTGAGCCCAAACCTCATACAATTTTGGGAACCCACTTTAAGAAAAAGAATACAAAATTAAGAACACAACATTAAGTACAGGGCTTATGCAGTTGAAGGCCCTGAGGTTTTTAAGCGTCATGAGCTGCATGGTCAATGTCTTTTTCTATATCAGGTCAGACTTGAGACTTCTCTTTGAGGGGCATACTGGTATATAACAACATGTTAAGTTGAGCAGGGATTTCAGTATGTGGAGCAATACAGAAGATTGTGAAGGCCTGAGTGGAGAAATTTCTGAGAGTTAAGATGAAGGGTATTGTTTACCACTGATAGAGAATTGTGTTTACAATATAGACTGTGATTTAGAAAATAGAGTGAATGTATCCATTATTTAATAAGTAATGGAAAAAAGGAATTATGATGAAAGGGCCTTCTATTTCTGGCCAAGTTGGAGTAACTGAGACTTCCTGCCTGAAACAAGCAAAAAAGAGAAAAGAATATATGAAGCAAGAGTTTTCAAGATAATGAATTCAGGCAATGTAGGACAGTGATCCTGAGAGATAGAAAGTAAATGAGGAGAGTCCTGTGATTACTGCAGCATATTATTTTATGATAATTTCAGGGGATGCCCGGATAGCTCAGTAGTTAAGTGCTTGCCTCGCAATTGCGAGATCTGGGGTTTGACTTCTGGCCCTGACCTGTACAAACTCGTATGATGAACCACTGTGACACAACTGGTAATTGCTATGACTCAGTGGTGAATGTTCTCGCCTCCCATGTGGGAGCCCCCCTGGTCCCCAGTTTGTGTCTCTTCCCGTGTGGCTCCACTTCTACCTGTGTGTAAGGAAACTATGTCACAATGGATGATGTAAGTCTATGGAGACTGCTCTGAGCGCCCCCCCTTCTCTCTCTCTTTCTCTCACCTTTTCTCAAACAATAAATTAAAACTTTAAAAAAAGGTAATTTTCATGGTGTAGTATAGGGAAGAGAACCCAGACAAAACCCATTGGTCTCCTTGAGTTGAGGAGCTAGAGGGAGCTGAGAGTCTGGGGAGACAATGGCTGCTCGAGTATACAGGGCAGAATAGAGAGAGAAAGCTGCACAGAGAGAGGACTTCAAAGATCTGTCCCTTGAGTAGTCAGGAAACTACCAGTCAGTGTATGCATTCGAGGAAATTACCACAGGAGAAAGCAACTACCAAAAGTGTCTAGTAGGTACAGTGTCAGATACTTACATTGGGCCAGGAAGCGTTCTGGAAAATCTAATTCTCAGGATATTGGTTACAGTACTCAGAAAGGTCTTGCCTCAGTAGTGGAGTTTAATTAACCCTAGACTAAACACTGTTCAAGTCCCACCTGAGAAGTCTTATAAACATGATCTGAAGGATGAACCACTTCCAAGTAATTATGTCCTAGGTAATGTTCGATAATATTAATAGAAATACAAAGATAAATATCCAGTATCCAACAAAGTAAAATTCATAGTGTCTGGCATCCATTTCCAAAACCTACCAAGTATTCAAAGAAGCAGGAAAATATGATTTATAATGAGGAGAAAGAACCATTAATACCAGTCTAAAATGGACATAGATATTAGAATTAGCAGACAAGAACATTAAAACAGTTATTATCACTGAATAGCATACGTTCAAAAACTAAGTAGAGATATTGAGAGAGAACCAAATTGAATGTCTAGAAATAAAAAGTACAATGTTTTAAATTAAAAAAGTGCACTCGATGAGATTAATGTCAGATTAGATGCTATAGAAGAAAAGATTAATATAAACAGAAACTACTAAAATGAAACACAGAAAGTAAAAATTTCAAAAAGAGAACATCCAGCATTGGGAAAATTTCAAACATCCTAATGTATATGTAATTGTTATTCTCAAATGAGGGGGGAAGGCATAAAAATTGAATTAATAATGACTGAAAATTGTCCAAGTTTGTTAAAAACTATAAATCCACAGATATAAGGAGCTCAATGTACTCCACACTCAAAAAGCAAACTAACAAAGGCATATTATATTCACATTGTCCAAAGCTAATGATAAAGAGACTATTCTAAAAATAGCCAGAGAAAAAAGATACATCACACATGCAGGAACAAAGATAAGGATGACAAAGGATTTTTTATGGATATAATGCAAATGAGAAGACTATGAGGCAACATCCTTACAGAACTGACAGGGAAAAACTATCAAGTGAGAATTCTTTTATTCAGGAAAATATTTTTCAAAAATGAAAGTTAATATAGAACTTTCCAACATACAATAACTGTGATCATTTATCACCAGCAGACCTCACTATAAGAAATGTTAAAAGAAATTCTTCAGTCAAGAAAATAATCAGGGGAAGCCGGGATGGCTCAGTGGGTTAAGCGCTCACTTTGCAGCGCCGGGGACCGAGGATCGAATCCCAGCCCCAGCCCTTGCGGAACCATATGCTGAACTGGGAGCTCCCCCAGTTCAGTTCTCTCTCTGTCTCTGTATCTGTATCTCTCCTTCTCTCTGTCAAAAATAAAAATAAATAAATAAAAATATAAAAAAGCAATAAAATCAAACTTTAAAAAAAAAAA
>PVKE010040671.1:0-14485 GCA_004027555.1 Craseonycteris thonglongyai
CCGAGGATCGAATCCCGGCTCCGGCCCAGGCAGGACCCACGTGCTGAACTGCGGAGTTCCCACAGTTTGGTTCTCTAGCTGTCTCTGTCTCTGTCTCTCTCTCTATCTGTCAAAAAGTAAAATAGAAATAACTATGCACTGAAGACAAAAAGATAATTTCTCTCTATAAATGTGAAAAGATAAAAAAAAAAAAAAAAAAGAATTAAGAATCCTGACTTGTACACTTATGTGTGGTTGTCCAGGAGGCCCTTTCGTTTACCAGGAGTTAATCCTTTAGTTGCCAAAGGAGAGCCTGGGAGTTGAATGGTTGTGGCAGTGGGGAAGTACTCAAAGTGTACATTTGATAAACAGGCAGTGGTTTTTGTCAAAGATTTGAAGCTTTTCCATATTTTAATAACTGACAAAACTCAATTTATGAGTACCAGCTTTGTTTCTTTATTTTTTTTTTTGAGTGTAGAATCTCTGGCTCTTTTTTTTTTTAATTAAATTTATTGGGGTGACATTGGTTGGTAACAATTACGTCATTTCCAGGTGCACAAGCCTACATTACATTGTTTATGCATTGCATTATGTGCTCACCACCCAGAGTCAGCTGTTCTTCCATCACCATATATTTGATGCCCTCTCCCTACTCCTCCCCCCACCCCCCAGTACCAGCTTTGAATTTGCTCTAATTCTAACTCATGCTCTGTTCATGTCACTCCCCTGTCCCAAAACCTATAGTGCCTCCCCATGGCCTAAAAGATAAAAAACAAAACAAAATTCTTTAGTTCCACCATTATATTAATAATGATAATAATATTAACAATGACTATCATTTATCAGGAGATTATGATGTTAGGCACAGTTGTGTACTTTACAAAAGAATAGCTACCATCATCCTTCCAACAACCGTCTGAGGTGGGTGTTGTTCCCCCAGATATACTGAAGAAGAAACAAACTTGGGTGCTGATGGATTCCACCAGTGCCATACAACCTGGCTGTACTTTTCATGGCTCATGAGCCAAGACAAGGTATCTCTAAGCCTCAGTTTTCCCATTTGTAAAAGGGAGATAATCATGTTTCCTGCCTCTTAGGTGATGATAATGTATTTTGATGATCTACAGTATGTAAAGTGTTCAGCATAGTGCCTGGTGTAGTCAGCTCTCAGTCCTTCAGTTGCAGAACATGTTATTATTGTATTATTATATTCATGTGTTATTGACAGGGACCATTTTTAGAGACAGAACTGAGTCTGATATCCAGGTTTTAGTTCTTAAACCCTAGAAGGAATGCCAAGGTCTTAGTTTTTAAACCCTAGAAGAGATCTTGTTCTGTTTATCTTCATGTCCCCCACCATGCCTGGATCAGACCTGTGATATATGGTATTCCATTAGATTTTTTTTGGTCTTGCCAACAGTCTTCCTGGGGCCTTTGTTCTCCCATGTCCTCCTGTTCTCATCCAGACTGGGTGTTTTTTAGGCCAGCTGCACAGTTGTTATCCTGCAATATATCTACACTGTCACCCTGGGAACTCTCTTTGCCCTTTTCTCAGATTCTATCTCTGCTTTCTGGATCTCAAGTATCCCTGTTTCTTGTTTTACTCCTTTGTTTTGCTATAGAACATTCTGTGGTGGCTTCCAGAGAAGAGCACATTGGAAATAAAACTTTTTGAGTGCTTGCAGGTCAATGATGTCATTTTTCTCTTTCATAGTTTATGAATGGTTGGTTAGCTATAGATATCTAGGTTGGAAACTATCCCTTTTTAGGATTTTCAGGGCATTACACCCCAGTCTCCTTCTTTCTGGTGTTTTGGAGAAGTCTAACATTATTCCAAATCCCGGTTGTTCATATGTGAGTTATTTTTCCTTTTTAGAAACCTTTAGGAACTTCTCTTTGTCTCATGTGTCCTGAAATTTAACAACACTGTACCTGGCAGCAAGTTATTTTTTATTCATTGTGTTGGGTTTTCTCAATTTGGAAACTCGGGCCCCATAAGTACCAGAAAACGTTTATACATTATTTCTGTCATATGCTCTTCCTTCCATTTTCTTCTGTTCTTTCTGGAAATTCTACTATTTAGATATTGGATTGATCCTCACATTTTCTTATCTGTTATTACCTGTATCCATTTTCCATCTCATTCACGCAACAAATCCTTTAGTGTCTACAGTGTTCCATTCATTAACATAGGTGCTGAGCATATAAAATAAGGTGACCAGATTTTAACATTGGTAAAGCGGGACACCATTGACCGGAGGGGAGGGGGTTCTTGATTAAAAATTTGGTCTATCTCCCACCATTCCCTAGCTTGTGCATTCTTTCCAAAAATTGGGACTTTTTAAAAACGCCATGGGATGCGGGACAAATTGTTAAAAATCGGGACTGTCCCGCCAAAAGCGGGACGTCTGGTCACCTTAATATAAAAGGGAACAAAATTGAGAAATATCCCTGCTCTCATAGAGTGATAAGTACTATGGAGAAAACAAAATTAAGGAAAGAGGCTAGGGACTTCAGAATACTCTGTAATTTTTTTTTAAGATTTATTTTTGTTTTTTTGACAGAGAGACAGAGAGAAGGGAGGGAGTCCAGAGGAGTCTCCATAGTTGTATATTAAGTTTCAATATAGTTTCACTCTATGGGTGGGCGCTGGGCTACACAGGGGAGGAACCAGGTCAGGGACTTCCTGCAAGGGAAGCACACCCCAGCAAGAACTGAATTGGGGGCACACCCCAGTTCAGCACATGGTTCCGTATGGACTGGGATCAGGATTTGATCCTTGGACCCTGGGGCTGCAAAGCAAGCACTCAACCTGCTGAGCCATCCCAGCATCCCCTCTGTAATTTTAAATAGGTGATCAGGGAAGATTTTACTGAGAAGCTGACAATTCAATAAAGATCAGAAGAGGAGGAGGCAAGTCATGTGACTATCTGGGGGCGGGGGGGCGGGGGGGGGCGTAGGAAAAAGAGCATATACAGAAGTTCCTCAGTGGGGCAGGCTGAGGCAGGAGCAGGCCGTGGGATGAAAGTATAACCAGAAGGTCAATGTGGAACAGGGAACTGATGTGACTTGATTGACCTTTTTACAAGGTCACTGTAGCTCCTTTGTTGAGTGTAGAGGGTCAGGGTGGAAGCAGAACACTTAGTAGCTATTGCAATAATTAAGGAGAGAGTGAAGGTGGCTTGGACCATCATTTTACTGTTTTCTGGGAGGTTTTCACAGCTTTATTTTCTAACTCTTCTATTGAAATTTTTATTTCTGCTTAAGAAAATTTTCTTTAAACTTCCAAACCTTATTTCTGAATATCTGAATATTATTCTTCTTTTTCTTTGTTTGTTTATTTATTTATTTATTTTTGGCATCCTATGCTCCCTGATGTGGACCCTCCTTCGCTGATGTGATTTTATATCTCCGTGAATATTGATTATAATTTTTTGATGGTTTCTTTTGCTGCTTTCATTATCTCTGGTTTCTTGGGATTTCTTTTTCTATTTTGTTTTGTTTTTGGGTGGAGGTGTCTCTGTCTTTCTTATTACAGGTTTTCTTCAAATGTCTGGTAATCCTTGGCTATTCATTCTTATATAACTACTGAATGGAAGCTCTGTGTGGATAGGGTTTCCTGAATGATAGATTTTTCTGTGGGCTATTTGGGCAGGAATCTTTGTTAGGAAGAGTCCACCACCCCTCATCCCATTTTGTTGGTATGTGTGTTTTTTTTCCCCCTTGCCAATATCCCAGAGAGGGATTCTGTGGTCTCTTGTTGGGAGAAGCCTGACTGACCAGAATGTTTGCTTTGATCAATTCTTTCGATTTTGGTAAAAATTGGTCTGGTACCTCTCCTTCGTTAGCTGTGCCAGACATATTAAAATCACTCTGGTTCAGACTTTCCACAGGAGAACCCTCCGGTTTGCTGCTTGGGTGGAAAGAGATTTAGAATCTTAACTGCTTCCTAAATTGCCTTGTAACCAGTCCTCCTGTTTTTAGCCCCATCTACACCCTCACTTCAGAGATACCTGATGATTCCAATTCCTGAGCCTTCCTGGTTACCTCAGCATCAATCAGCTTGTTTCCTGGCTTCCCCACTCCAAGGCTTTGCTTTCTCCATTCTACTAAAGCCAGTTCCATTACCTATCTTTCCAGTTTCCAAAATGTTGTTGATATCTCTTGTCTGCTATTGTCTGTCCTTCAGGTCTCTTTGTTCATGTGAATTTATGCCCTTCTCATCCTTTTACTGTCATTTTAGTGGTGTTGGAGGAGAAGAGGGAAATGTGCCATGTATATCCATGTGATTCAATCTGCCACATTTACCCTCAAGTCTTTTTACAATGTTTTAAATTCTATGTTCTCTGTGTAGATTGGGATCCCTTTTCATTGCTTAAAAGCTATTCTGCTTGGATTGGGATTGGGTGAGGCAGAGGGTAACAAAGGAATAGAAAATACACACTCTTCCTCCAAAAAATTAAATTCCATTTGACTGTCCAGAGTAGGTAAGGGCAATCTTTCCATTGTGTAATTTCTGTCAACTACTCTTTTCAAAAGCAGTTAAGTCCTAGTACCGTACTCCTCTTGCGTTGTATTTTGGCCAAGGGAACAAGGCTGGGTGGGCTCCTTAAGAAAGTCATAAAATGAAAAAATCTGATTCATAACGCATAAAGTTACTGCCGGGCACTGGCAGTAGAGATTACCAAATTCAATTTCCTTATTTTATAAAAAGAAAATGGAAGCCTCAATAGCTTTAGTTGGTTTTGATCAACTTTGGTCTCTTGAGAAGTACTTCTCTCAAATAATCGCTTTAAAGTGCCCGAGTTTTGTTTTTTTTTTCGTTTTGTTTTTTTTTCAGTCATTGGACTTTTTAAAGTTCCCTCTGCCCTAAGGCGCGGGCCCTTTTGCTGGTCCTCAGGTCAAAGGTTGTTTCAGAGGTCATCCCTCTCATCGTTGCACCCAGTTTTACCTTATATAGCACTCAGTACTTCTTGAAATCATGTTGTTGTTTTATTATTTATTTGATATTCCTCACTGGAATTTTAGCCCTAGAAGAGATCACCGTTTAATCCTCAGGGCGAACTGGGATTCGAAACAACGTAGTCTGGCTACAAAATCCGTACTTTCAACCTCTTTATTATGCTGCTTTTTGGTCAATAAAGCTGAAGATGAGCTTCTGCAAATAGGGCAGCAGGAATAAAAAAAAAAAAGAGAAAGAAAGAACCGCACTGGGGAAGTGAGCAGGTGGAAAACCTCCAGATCCATGGTACCATGACCTTTCTCTCCGGAAGCGCTTGCTGCTCTCCGGGGCGAGTGCGCACGCGCGGCAGCCGGGGTTGCCCTGGGCGGCGCGCAGAGCTGGGACCAGAGGAAAGGTCCCGCCTCTGGAGCTGAAGCGCGCTTGCGCCGGCTAGGCCCACGTCCGGACGCGCCTTCTTGCTTCCTCCCCCCCTCGCCTGCGCGCGCCGGGTGGGCGTGGGAGGAGGCGGGGAACAGGGAAGAGAAGCGAGGGGGCGGGTGGTGCGGGAGAGAAGGAGCGAACCGGAGAGCGTCGTCCTGAGAGGAGTGAAGGCGGCAAAATGGCGGACCGCTTCTCCCGCTTTAACGAGGACCGAGACTTTCAGGTAAACACGGGCGTCGCCGAGAATCCGGGGAAGGCGCTGGCTGAGTCGGAACCCTTTGCTTCCCTGCTCCCGGCTCTTTTTCTTTCCAGGTCCTTCCCTGGCTTTCAAGCTGGCTGTCTCTTCTCCCGCCTCAGATTCTGCCAGGGCCCTCCCGGCTAGAGGCGAGGCCGCATCCTCATCCAGTATTCTCTTACCTCTTAAACTGAGGCCGCCGGGTTTGCGCCTCGGCCTGCTGGGGATTCGGGTTTCGGAACCTCGGCCTGGCCGCGGGTGAGGGGCTGTGCTTTTCTGGGTCTGCCCAGCCCGTGGAGGCGCAGGGCTAGGCTCCCCAGGGAAAGGAGGGCTGGGTCCGGGGTGTCTGGGGCGAGTGTTCCTGAGACCAGAGCTTCCGAATCCCTGGAGTTTGCTTGCATGGCTCTTCTTGGAGGGTCTTCTCCCCCTTTCTCCCGTCTAGTAAATAAATCCTTTTCATTGTCTATTTTTCTATTTCACCCAGAAAAGGGCGCCTTCTTGGGTAGTCAAACATTGAGATTTTCCTGGGCGTAAATGTTGCTGTTGTCATTCGACCGTTAATTGGGTTTGGAAAACAACAAGTTAGAGGACTATGGTTGATGTAAGCTTCACCCCTAATCCTACTTCGAAAGGCGATTTGTAAGAAGCGTAATGATAATGGACTTTACAAGCGTGTGATCATTGGTGCCAAAGCTTGATTTTTTTTTTTATCTTCAGTTGCAAATGTCGTATGGAAAAATGTCCTTGTGATGTCAACCATTACTGAGGAAAAAATAAAGGCAAATTAGAGTAACTCGTGTTTTGGCCTTTTATACCTTCCTGTTGAGCACTGTTATCACAGAAATCTTGGCGACTACAAGGGATTTAATAGAGATTGTCTATTTCTAGGGTAAAATACATCCGTGGAGTCTCAGAAACCACTGCATTACTACCGCATATCCTGGCAACAATTTGGGTTTAGGGAATGAACATCAGAACGCAAGTTTTTATCCCGCTGCAGATCTTCCTAAAAGTAACATGGGAATACACTTTATATAATGTTTCAGAAGGCAGTTTGAAGGGTTTGAATTACCTGAGATGATTGGGTTGGTAAATAAACAGGTTAGTTAAGCAGTTAAACCAACATTGAACAGCCAGTCTAATGCATAGAACCCTTATGTGAAGTTTTGCAGCAGTAAGGGATCTGGGGGCTGTTGCAAAGCCTTGTGATCATGCGCATGCTGTACAGCTGCAGCACAATACAGGATCTCAAGGTGCTTAAGGATATAATGCAGGTCCAGGGAAGTTTGAAGCAGTTTCTATTAGCGGTTTGATCCCTGACAAAGGTGGTTGTTTATCGAGTACCATAAAACATGAGTAGGCTGCAAGATGTGTGGACTTTATTAGTAATTTTTAAAGAGACATGTTGATAACTAAAACCCTCAAGTGTATTTCAGAGGAGAGAATTTCAAGGTGACCTAATAAAATTGAAAATAGATAGTACAGACAGTTAAGGTTTGAGAGAAAATGGCTGTCAAAGAATTTCAGCATACTTATAAAAACAAAGGATTTTTAGGGCTTTCAAAGAAGATTTTGAAAACAGGATAGCAGAGTATGAATGTTGCCACCTAAAAATATTAAGACTTTTCTGATGCTCTAGTTGGGCTTATGTAAAACCTGTTTTTAGTTACTTGGTAGTCTTTTGAAGATACTACTATATTTTAAATTTATTTCCTGCTGTATTGGATCAGCTAGGGAAATGTTTTTTGTTTGTTTGTTTTTTAAGTCAGATATCCTAGCATTATGGGTTAAATAGGGTGTTGGAAACAAAAACCTTTTAGACAGTTATAAGATGCTAAAACTTTTGTAAAGTAGTCATGCTAACATTTCTTTTTTTTTAAGCATTCATTTAAAATACTTAAAGTAGTATTTTTCTGGGTGTTTTACTAAAGGGAAAAATACAGATTTTCATTAAATGATGTCCTTTGATTTAAGTTATTGGAGCAAAAATAATGTAATAGGGCATTCCTGCGTATATTATATTTAAAACACTTTTCAAGGTCAGGTTATTCAAAATTAAATGTGGCCTCCTTTTAAGGTTTTAAGTGATAAACAAGGTGAAGCCACTGAATACTCTTGAAAACAAATCCAAAGTAGGTTTCCAAACATAGTGTGTAGATCTTGTTGCTTTTAACAGATCTTCTTATAGCACTGGAAATTTTTCCATTCATCTTCTCTGGTAAGTTCTAGATGGCTATCATTTTCTTTGCCTTTAATTTGGAAAGATAATTTAGAATTGTAGAATTTTACCCTTTGCCAATTTACCATGAAGTGCAAATTTTGTAGTTTTAATGCTGTCTTTTGAATTTAGTATGGAGTCAGAGATGGGTTTGCTATTAGATTTTGTGAACACCTAAAGTTTTAGAGGTGTTTTGTATACTATAGAGAGGAGCTTAACTGTGGTATGCCACTTGAAACACTTATGAATATAAAGAATAATCATCAGGGACATTTAAAAGATTTTGATAACTTCCATTATAATACCAGTATTTATGTATATTACTTACCCTATGTGATAGGTACTGTTACTCCCATTTTCAAATGAGGCAGCTAGCTGAGGCACAGAGAGTTAAAGAACTTGGCCAGGTACACAGAACTGGTAAATTGCAGAGCCTGGATTCAGACTGGCTTTTTGACTCTTGAAACTGCTCAGGACTATTATCTCTACTGGTAATTGTGTGTGTGTGTACACACACACACACACACACACACACACGCGCATAACTTATTGATTCATCAACCATGGAGGATAATTTTATAGGTCACAAAGAATAAATGAGTTTTTAGAGCAGTGATACCATTAGTTTTTATTTTGTTCTAATTTGTTCAGATCTGTTTCTTGTTGGTCTCCCAAGGGATCCTAGGGAGGCTCTGACAGTATTATGTTACACTGTCATAGAGGATGTATTGTTAACTGTTGTTTTAGTTTACACATTCTCTTGTGTAGCCTTTTTAAATAGTATTTTACCTTTGGAAATCTTTGTGATCTAGGCTGATATAATTTTTTTTTTTTTAAGATTTATTTTTGGGGAAGCCGGGACGGCTTTGCAGCCCTGGGGACCAAGGATCAAATTCCGGCCCCGGCCCAAGTGGACCCATATGCTGAACTGGGGAGTGCCCCCAGTTCAGTTCTCACTGGGGTGAGACCCTGGCCCAGTTCCTGCCCTGTGCAGCCCCGCGCCCACCTGTGGAATGAAACTATGTGGAAAAACCAATGATGTGCAACTAGAGACTGTTCTGGACCCTCCCCCTTCTCTCTGTATCTCTCTCTGTCAATAAAATAAATTTTAAAAAAAATTTATTTTTATTGTTTTTTGACAGAGAGAGAGACAGAGACAGAGAGAAGGGAGAGGGCCCAGAACAGTCTCCATAGTTCACAGCATTAGTTTTCCATATAGTTTCACTCCACAAGTGGGCGTGGGGCTGCACAAGGCAGGAACTTGGCCGGGAGCCTCCTGCATAGGCCCCGGCAAGAACTGAACTGGGTCCTCATGAGCTGGAGCCGGGATTCGATCCTCGGTTTTCAGGGCTGCAAGGTGAGTGCTTAACCTGCTGAGCCATCCCAGCGCTCCCCGCCCCCCCCACCTTTTTCTTTTTTTTTTTAATGCTTTAAGAATTTTAACTACTTGTTTAAGAATCTGTCTTCAGTGTCTGAATGAGACACGAGTTCTGCCTACATTTACCAATTAAGACATTTGTTCACAGATTGAAATGTTACACTAATAAAAAATTTAGCATATAGATGTATTCAACACTTTGAATAACAGGTTTACGGTACTAATGAAGGTTTTATTTGTATAGTGATACACAGCTAAAGTGTTAAATACACAGCTTAGTGTTTAGTGGTTGCACAGCTATTAATGTTGATTCAGCTGAATGAGGAAATGTTCTTCAGTTTGTGTACCTGCAGTGGACTGTTGATTTAAAGCCTCTCATTCCTCCTTGTTCAGAATGTATTCCACATTGGATTTGTAATGAAAATGAGCTATTATAATAGTGAATGATGAAGTAATGAGAGAAGCAGATATTATCTTAAAGGTCATAATAAAAATAAAAAATTTTCCCAAGAACTTTTTATAATCTATGTAAGTAATCATAATGGTTAAATAGCAATAAGCAAGTTATTTATTACTTTTATAGTGTGTAGGGTTCCTCTTTGTGTTCATATATGACACGAGGATGTGACCTTCAGATCATTCTTTAAATAAAAAGATAAAACAGTTTATTTTTATTGTTTGATAGAAGGTGTGAGTGAGAGAGAGAAGGGTGGAGGGCCCAGTGCAGTCTCTGTAGTTATACATCATTAATTGTACATCATTAGTTGTAACATGGTTTCATTCCACACCCATGGATGTGGAGTTGTGCAGGATGTGAATGCAAACCAGGGGCGTCCCACATGGGAGGTAAGAACCTTTGCTGCCAGGTTTTGCACTTACCAGTTGTGCAACAGTTCAGCAAATAGGGCTGCATGGGCTGGGCCCAGGAACCAAACCCCAAACTTCTTGATTGCGAGGCAAGTGCTCAGCTGCTGAGCTATCCCCAGCATCAATCTTATTTGAGACCATTAAGTGAGGAGATTGACAATTTGAGTATACTTAGGTCACAAACGCATATTAGTATATTTTCTGTATGGTACTGTATAATAGAGTTGATATTCTAATGCAAGCATGCCAGAGGAGACTAATGGGAAAGTGTTCTAATCTGTGTCCCGTCATCTGGAAGAGATGGCACTAACTATGACAATCAGTGTCAGCTTTGCTTAGGATACTGAAACTTAACGCAAAAGCATTACTCTTCTCTTTCCCATACATATTATGATAGGGAAAGGGTTGGAGCCAGGGCCATACAGATAAAAAAAAAACTGATGATGAGTTGTCACGATTATTAACAAATGCAAAATTATTGGTTAGTATATTCTCAGGGGATCAAGAATGACTAAGGTCAGCATAAGGGAAGGTTCCCTAATTAATGGTGATTTGAAGAGTAAAAGGCATATATTTAAGGCAATAGTCACTTACAAACATGGGGCAAATCAAGGAATAACATCACAAAGACATAATTTGCATTTGAGAGAGAACAGGGTTGGTAAGAAGTGTGATCATAGGGCTTCATGTGATGGTATGCTTTTTTATTTGTTTTCAAAGTAGACATGGGAGACAAGAACAAACAAATCTAGACAAATATACTATTAGGCTGATTATTACAGGGCTGTTCTAGTGCTATCAAAATTATAGAAAAATAGATGTCCTGTTATATTCTTTCCTTTTATTCTGTATATGTTACAATATTCTCAATGAGTACTACAGAGAGTCTTTTTATCACATTTCCTCAGGTCTTTATAAGTTATATAACCAAAACTAAAATTTGTGACTTAAATTAAAAAACAAAACATATACATAATTAGCTGTCAGAATTGTGCTACATTGCTGAGATACATTTCTATATAATT
Organism: Craseonycteris thonglongyai; assembly: GCA_004027555.1. Taxonomy (NCBI): domain Eukaryota; kingdom Metazoa; phylum Chordata; class Mammalia; order Chiroptera; family Craseonycteridae; genus Craseonycteris; species Craseonycteris thonglongyai. The sequence continues at coordinate 11,086 of PVKE010040671.1, forward strand.
TCTGTTTACTTGGGTACATGAAAAAAGGACAGTGTTTTCTTTAAAGATTTATTTACTCTTATTGTTTTTGAGAGAGAGAGAGATACAGAGACTGAGAGAAGGGGGAGGGCCCAGAGAGTCTCCATAGTTGCACATCATTGGTTTTTCCACATAGTTTCATTCCACAGGTGGGCACGGGGCTGCACAGAGCAGGAACTGGGCCGGGGTCTTGCCCCAGTGAGAACTGACTGGAGGCACTCCCCAGTTCAGCATATGGGTCCACACGGGCCGGGGCCGGGATCGGGATCGGGATTTGATCCTCGGTCCCCGGAGCTGCAAAGTGAGTGCCTAACCCACTGAGCCATCCCGGCTTCCCCAGTGTTTTCTTGATGTGGTCAAGATTATAATTTTCTGAAAAGGAATAGTAGAAGCTTATGAAATCTTGAATTATGGATTTGAAATCCATGTAGAGGTTTTATCTTAGTTTTTGTGATTTAATAAGTTTCTAATATTAATGAAAATAGATTTCAGCTTGAGTTAGACATTTAGTTGTTGAATTCTATTGAACTTCCGTCCCTGAAACAACTTGGTATTTTTGCTTGTAAGCCTGGCATTGATTCTTTTCATAATACTAAATTGTCGTTTAGTATTAAGTGAAAGCTGACTCATGGTAATTACCAAAGGAATTACAAATGACCACCACAAATACTGAAAGAAGTCATTGATTTGATATTGCAGTGAATACCAGAAGATGTTGTAATGATTTTCCAGTTATAAAAAGTGAATTGTCCATTTAACTATGGAAGACTAATCAAATATGCTTAGTGCATATTATATTAGTGCAAAAATTTAAATATGCCCTGAAAGATGAAATATACTGTATTGTCATGATTATACTAAGTGATTTCTTTGGGATTTAACAAATACATTTAGCATTTTATATCTAATTTAGGAACATATGGGAGAAAAAGTAGCTAAAGTTGCTTTGTGAGGGAAGTTGTTTAAGAAGTGTTTTCAAGGAACTTTTGTCTTATTAATAGATGAAGAGATAACAAAAGTAACAGTATGTAGTGTATTACTCATAAGACCACCATGATTATCACGATTATCAGATGAATAGTATAGTCAGTGCAAAACTGTTAAGGAAAAGAGAGAACCCTTAAAGAGGGGTGAGTGTGCCTGGCCTTATGAAGAAATTAGCTGAATCTTTAAAGATAATGGGATTGCATTCTTGCAAAGAAATAGAATGGGAGGCATTTAGTTGTAGAAAATAGGGCAGAAGTGTAGAAGTGGAACAACCAGATTTTTTTTCTTTCTTTAGGACAGTGAATAAACATTGGGCACAGAAAAAGTGAAAGCTAGAGTTACAAAAGTAAGTTTTATTTTAATGCCTTAAGCAGGCATGTATGAGTTATTTAAGATGCTTACATGGGGATAGACATCAAAGCAGATTTTCAAGGAAGATTAATTCAGATACAGTTGTGTTAGGTGTGCTATATATACAGTTAAAATTGTGATAACTAGTCTCCATTAACCAGAATTTCTGAGAGTGGGGACAAGGGTGTACAGGGCGTATGTAAGGGAGTGATCACAATAATGGACTATGGGAATTTAAGCTTGGTAGGGAGATAATTGAGGACCTTTGGGGTCAAGAGGTGGGGGTAGGTTGAAAAGTTGGTCTGATGGATTGTATGTTCTAATGGGGTTTAAGAATTAGAGTGGAGGTACTAGAGGGAATGAGCTGGAAAGATAGAACATTGTGGTTAGAGAGCACAATGTTTGAAATAGAAATTATGGAGGGGTTGAGAATGTTGATAATGGTCATGAGAGGCAAAAGGGCTAAGGTAGAATGGATAACAAGATCATTATAGGAAAGGAAGTTAAGGAACTGAGGCACTAGGATGTTGTAAAATCATCTAACCTAACCTGGATATTAGGGTGGTAATATTGTATAGTTGTATACTGTCATGGTTCAATAAGTGCCCTTATATATATATTCTTGTCTAATTTTTCCAGTAACTCAGCAAAGTGACAAGAATAGGTAGTAACTCTATTTTATTGATGAAGAAGCTGAGGCCCAGATAAATTATTTGCCTAGTGTAGAGCTCAGTTTTGAGCTTTAACCCAAATTTTTTTTTTTTTTTATCTTTTCACATTTATAGAGAGAAATTATCTTTTTGTCTTCAGTGCATAGTTATTTCTATTTTACTTTTTGACAGATAGAGAGAGAGAGACAGAGACAGTTAGAGAACCGAACTGTGGGAACTCCCCAGTTCAGCACGTGGGTCCTGCCTGGGCTGGAGCCGGGATTCGATCCTCGGTCCTCATGGCCTCAAAGCGAGCGCTCAACCCGCTGAGCCGTCCCGGCTTTCCCCTTTAACCCAATTTTTAAAAATGGTTTATTTTGTTTTGAGAGAAGGTCAGAGAGAGATAGAGAGAGAAGGAGGAAGGCCCAGAACAGTCTCCATAGTGGTATATCATTAATTTTGACATAGTTTCATTCCACAGAGGTGGATGTGGGGCCCTTCAGGGCTGGAACCATATTGGGGTTCCTTGTGTGTGGAAGGCAGCACTGCAGTTCAGCATGTGGGGTTTTCACAGGCCAAGGTCAGGATTTGATCCCTGTACCTCACAGTTACAAGGCAAGCGCTCAACGAGCTATCCCGGCATCCCTGATTTCTTTTGTGGTGGTCTCTCTGCTGTGGCATATAGATTAGCCTCCATGAGGAGATGAGTGCTGGTATTGTCTAGAGCAGGGATCTCCAAACTATGGTCCGCAGGCCACATCCGGCCCGCGAGGCCCTCTCATCCGGCCCGTGGAGACCTTTTTATCTGAATAAAATAATATTAAATAAATAATTAAAAACATCTGTTTTGATTCTTTTTTATTTGGACCTCGAGTGTGTAGTCGGCCCCCAAACTGCTGTTTGATAGTTAATGTGGCCCATGGGCTGAAAAGTTTGGAGACCCCTGGTCTAGAGAATGCAAAGTATTGTTTCTCTTTAATACATGATGGCATTTTCCACCAGATAACTAGCTAGTAGGCAATAGTTAATATGCTTAATCATTAAATATTATATATTTTTTCCAGAAACATCTCAGTGTTATAAGTTTCATTGATTGTTTATGACTTCTTGTTGGCCTTTTTACTGTGTATACCAGTGTATAGGTCTACCAGACAATTCCATTCCATTTTCCAAACGTTTATTTTTTTTTATTTTATTTTTTTTTATCTTTTCACATTTATAGAGAGAAATTATCTTTTTGTCTTCAGTGCATAGTTATTTCTATTTTACTTTTTGACAGATAGAGAGAGAGACAGAGACAGAGACAGCTAGAGAACCGAACTGTGGGAACTCCCCAGTTCAGCACGTGGGTCCTGCCTGGGCCGGAGCCGGGATTCGATCCTCGGTCCTCGTGG
>PVKE010040672.1:0-14489 GCA_004027555.1 Craseonycteris thonglongyai
ATTTTTATAGCATGTAGATTACATTTCAATTTTTTTTTTTTTTCATAATGTGGATAGCACAGTGCAAACAACAGATGGGACATTTGTAGCATCAAATGTCTTTTTTTTTGGTTTTAGCTGTCCTTCTCAGATAAGCTTTACTATAAGTAAATCTCAGAATGCATGTACTTACTTCATTTTTCTAATTAACTTTACTTTCACCTTAGTAAGTGAGGCATTGTTTCCTTCTGCCACTGCTTCTTTCAAAAGTCCCCATCATGACATTTCAGGGCTTCACTTTGGAGAAGCAGAAATAAATATCTGAAAGTGGTTCTGCATTTCATAGTACTTCTGCATAGACTAACGTCTGTTTAAGTGAACTCTGGGGTAAAGGCTATTTCTTTCCATTCAGAACATGACAGATTTCATCCAGTGACTTATTCCAATGCCATCTTTTGAGGGATTATGTTTTATTACTGTCAGATAATAGAGTTTCTTCTCTGTTTCTTTCATTCTGACCCCAACTTCCTCTGAGTGTTATTGCTGACAAACAACTGTCTAGAGTTTTAAGACTAGTATCCTGTGAGTCCCAGCTTCACGTCTTTGTGACAGAGCCTTCCTGGGAATTCAGTTTCTCAGGTTCTTCATTGACCCAGCTCTGTTTTTTGAAATAACAATAAAATAAAATTGAGAATAGGGCCATAGGTTTTGGAAACACAGACACAGAAACCTTCGGATTTTTCTTCTTAGATCTTGGAAATAAAATTGGATTTGAGAAGAAATCAGTGTAATGTTCTGTGGGGCATAGATATTAAAATCACTTCCTATTACAGGAGCATATAGGCTGACCTCTGTGCAAGACAGAAGGATGTTCAATGTTTGGAAACATCCATTTTCTTAAAAAAATTTATATATATATGTATAATCTAGTTGCATGAATTCTCACTCAGTGTTGTCAAACTATCAATAACTAACTGGCATTAACAGTAAAAATAGAAGTAGATCTAGTTCACTTTTTAATGGGTATTCCTTCACTAAAGTTTTTGGTTGATGTGAGAAAAAGAGGCCAAAGTATTAGCTACTCAGGCATAAGAGATGTTTGCCTATACCTCTACCCCATAGGTTATTATTCTATTTGGGGGGGTTTAGAAATTAACAAGTTCAAAAATTTTGGCTCATTGAGAACAAAGCAAAAGTGTTCTTAACAGTGTATTAGAATATTCACTGCCATAGATTCTATGACTGTTCTCAAGTATTTTCTTTACTCCTCTCCCCCACCCCTACACTAGAGGGTCTTGCATCCAGACTATTGCTGTGTGACTTGTAGAACTTCTCTGTGAGAGGAACACACTTCTCTGTCCCATTAATGCTAGGCTTGTCCATTTGGCTTCTTTTGGCCAAGTCAATGGACAAAGAGAGACATGAAAATACTTTAAGAGCCATGTCATGGTTCTGCCATTTCTTTTCCCTCGGTCTCAAGAACAATAAAATACAATGAACTACATTGTTATTTCTAGGAAAGGGAATCAAAACATGACCAAAAATTATTCCCTACCTTCAGGGTTGAAAGTCCTTCAAATATCTGTACAACAGGATTTCAGAATTACTTTAGACTAGGCGTTATCTATGTTATGACTCCCAGTACCCAACTTTCTACATAGGAGTATTAATTGTGTTTATCCTGCCTTTTATCCACCATTCTATAATGAGTGTGTTTGTGGGGAGGGAACAATAATTGACCTTTATGGTTCATCAACTTCTCCATCAGCAGAATACTTATCTGCATGTGATGTGTAAACTGCCACAGATTCTGAACTTTGAGCCTAATGCTATAATTAGATAAGCTTTTTGGGACATTTTTCTTTGGCAATAAATAAGTATATTTTATGTGCATGCAGCAATGAATCTTTATGAAAAAAATAAGTGGGTTCTGGTAGATTGTATTATTATTGTTATTTTTAATTATCTTCCGCATTTTATAAGAGGATAATTAATACACCCTTACTCAAGACCATGTGAAATGCAGCATCTCCCTGTAAGATGATTGTATTTGCACACCACTGACATGGGCCTTAGTTGTATACTTTGGTCAATGCAATACGAGTGGAAGTGCTGATTGACATGCTGGAGCAGGAGCTTAAGAGCTTTAAGATCAGGGTTCCTTTGTGTGCTCATTCTCTCTCTCTCTCTGTCTCTCTCCCCGCTCCCACTTCCTTCTTGCACAAGAATGGCATGTTCAGATAGGAATTGCCGCTTCACCTTAGGTCTCTAAGTAAAGACAATATTGAGTTAAGTCACAGAAAGATGAAGAACATGTAACAGTATTGATGCATAAACCTTTTTATGTTGTAAGTCACTAAAATATGGGAGTTGGTTTTCTTTGAAGAATAACCTACATAGATCTGAAGGATAGACCATTAAACACGAAATAAAACTTAATTGATAAAAGGCCTATAAGTTCAACTTTGGTTAAAGACACTGTGCCAAGGACCGGAGGTAAATTTCTCTAAGTTCATCAGTATTAAAGAAAAATTGAGAACAATCTCTTGACATTGGTCATCACTCAGCTTTCTGAAACAAAACATCAAAATCTATAAGAAAGTAGGAAGAAAATCCATTAACTGATCATTTTTCCTTTCTCACTCCATTTTGTTTTCTTATTGGGTTTGAAGAATAAACAAACCAGAAAAATAGAACTTCTCCTTTCAACATCGTAAGAACTGGCACCTAACTCATGTGTTGCTAGCACCACTTGTGTGCCCATATGCTGTTGCACCCCGGTTCTCCACACACTCGCACACCCACATATACACATATATTTAAAAAGATAGGATACAAACACAACAAAGCATATAGACATACAAATATATTTCTAAGTCTATTTTCTATTGACATACCATTATTCTAAAACTTTCACTGAATCCATCATAAATTTTTTTTTTGTTTTATGTACTTTTAAATTTCTCCTTTTGGAGATCTGTTAATACTACAGAAAAATGCTTTTATTTTACTATTCAACAAACATAGAGCATGTCAAACCATGTTTTAACCTCAACTAGGTTGTTATGTGTTGAACTGTGTCCCCTTCCAATCTACACGTTAAAGCCCTAAAACTCTTTGACTCAAAATGTGACCTTATTTGGAGATAAGGTCTTTACAGAGATATTAAACTTAAAGTGAAGTTATTAGGGTGGGCCCTATTGGAATATGACTGGTATCTTTATAAAATAGAAAAATTTGGACACAGAGACACACACAGAAGGAAGACAATTTAAAGATATAAGAAGAAGGCAATCAACAAGCCAAGGAGAAGCCAGAAAATATTTATTCCCTCACAGCTCTCAAGAGAAATGAATTCTGCCAACATTTTGATCTCAAACTTTTGGCCTCTAAAACTGTGAAACAACAAATGTCTTTTGTTTAAGCCAGGGGTCCCCAACCCCTGGGCCATGGACCAGTACCGATCCATTACCTGTTAGGAACTGGGCCACATAGCCGTGGGCAAGTGAGTGAAGCTTCATCTGTATTTATAGCTGCTCCCCAGTGCTTGTGTTACTGCCTGAACTTCAGCTCCTTTCAGATCAATGGAAGCACTATATTAGTTGTGTAATTATTTCATTACACAATGTAATAATAATAGAAATAAAGTGCACAATAAATGTAAAGCCCTTGAATCCTCCTGAAATTATCCCTTTCCCACCTCAGTCCATGAAAAAACTGTCTTCCTCTGTGGTTCTGATTTGCGTTTTCCTAATAGCTAGTGAAGTTGAGCATTTTTTCATATGTTTGTTGGCCATTTATATGTATTTGTGGATGAAGTGTCAAATTGATCTTTTGCCCATTTTTTAATTGGATTTCTTGGTTTTGTTGTTATTGTTGTTGTTGTTGTTGTTGAGTTGTACACATTCTTTATATATTTTACATACAGCCCCTTATCAGAAGCATTGTTTGCAAATATTCTCTCCCTGTTGGTTGGTTGCCTTTTTGCTTTGTTGATGGGTTCCTTTGCTGTGCAAAAGCTGTTTAGTTTGATAAAGTCCAATTTCTTTATTTTTGCTTTCACTTCACTTACTAATGAGGTCAGGTTCATAAAGTCCTCCCTGAACTCAAGGTTTATGTTTAGTACCAATGTTTTCTTCTATACAAGTTATTGTTCCAGGTCTTTTTTGGAGGTCTTTAATCTATTTTTAGTTAACTTTGGTATAGGGTGACAGATGGCAGTTCAGAATCATTCTTTTGAGTGTGGTTTTCCAATTTTCCCAGCACCATTTGCTGAAGAGGCTTTCTTTTCCCTGTTGTATATTTTTGCTCCTTGGTCAAAAAGAATCTATCCATCTATTCGTGGGTTTATTTCTGGGTTTTCAATTCTGTTCCATTGGTCTGCGTATCTGTTTTTCTGCCAATACCAAGCTGGTTTGATTATTGAGGCTTTGTAGTTAAGATTAAAGTCACACTTGATAGAATGGCTAGAGTCAACAAAACAAGAAACAGGTGCTGGAGAGGCTGTGGAGAAAAAGGAACTCTTATACACTGCTGGTGGAAATGCAAATTCATACAACTGCTTTGGAGGACAGTATGGGGATGCCTCAGAAAATTGGGAACGGGGCTACCCTATGACCCAGCAATTCCCCTACTGGGTATCAAACAACTTGAAAACCTTAGTCCATAAAATCTTATGTACCCCAATGTTTATTGCAGTGCTGTTCACGGTGGCCAAGACATGAAAACAACCAAAGTTCTCCTGGAAAGATGACCGGATAAAAAATTCGTGGTACATATATACAATGGAATATTACTCAGCTATACGAAAAGACAAAATTCTGCCATTTGCAACAACATGGAGAGAACTTGAGATCATCCTGCTAAGTGAAATAAGCCAGACAGAAAAAACTAAGAACCACGTGACTTCACTCCTGGGTGGAATATACAACTGAAAGCTACAAAGAAACAAAATCTCATGGACACCGTCAATAGTTTGATGGTTGCCTGAGGATAAGAAGGAAGGGGGGTGGGAGAAGGTGGAGGGGGAGCTAAATATTTTTATATTCCACCTATAAGTGAAGTCGTATTTCTTGATGCTTTCCTCTTTGCTCTTTGTGTGTGTGTGTGTGTGCACGTGTGCACGTTGTGTGAAGTCACTGTATGGTAGTGCCTCTTATGCTGCAAATACATAAAATAATTCTGTATTGCAAATGTATTATGTCACCTATGTGCTTGTCGTCGCTCTTTTGCTACCAGGAACACTGCCCACCTTCTCTGAGGAACTCGTCATCTTTCCAAACACTTAACAGGGGCCTCTTCCTCCTAGAAACCTTCGCTTAATCCCACAAATGAGTTAAATAATTCTAGAGATAAAAGCTTCCACATACTATCACAACTTCCATTAAAATAGTCAACACACTATACTTTTACATTTTATTGTGCAAACCTCCTATAAGGTGACCAGATGTCCCGCTTTTGGCGGGACAGTCCCGATTTTTAACAATTTGTCCCGCAGCGTATATAAAAAGTCCCGATTTTTGGAAATAATGCACAACAAGCTAGGGAACGGCGGGAGATAGACCAAATTTTTAATCAAGAACCCCCTCCCCCTCGGTCAATGGTGTCCCGCTTTACCAATGTTAAAATCTGTTCACCTTAAAAGCCAGTAACTTAAAAAAAAAAATTATAAATCCTAGCACCTAGTATGTTTTCAGGTGCTTAGAAACATCTAGTATGTATATATTTAAAAAATATAGGGAAGCCTGGATGGCTCCGTGGGTTAAGTGCTCACTTTACAGCTCCAGGGACTGAGGATCAAATCCCGTCCCCACCTGTGCTGACCCATATGCTAAACTGGGGAGTGCCCCCAGTTAGGTTCTCACTGGGGTGAGACCCGGGCCCAGTTCCTGCCCTGTGCAGCCCCACCCACCTGTGGAATGAAACTATGTGGAAAAACCAATGATGTGCAACTATGGAGACTGTTCTGGGCCCTTCCCCTTCTCTCTGTCTCTGTATCTTTCTCTCTCTCTGTCTGTCAAAAACAATAAAATAAATCTTAAAAAAAATAAAAATACACAGGCATTAGGAACTATCTTGAAGTGTGACATTAAAATTAAGTGAATCAAGAAAAGGAAAACAGGTTTAAAAAGTAGATATAAATAAGCTGCAAAATAGATACTTAGAAAACACTTACTGAATATGTACGAATAGGTATTTTCTATAAGCTATCTTAGTACTGTAGGATTTAAGAATAAGAAATTTTCTAAAGATGTAGAAACGTTCTTAGCTGGCTTTCTGCCTGCTGAGGAAGCATTTGTAACTTAATGAAGGACATTGCAGTTTCTCCAACCAAAACTCCCTGGCCAGCCAAGAAGAAGAAAATGATCTGAAAACAATGATCAGGAAACAGAGATCTTTTCCAGACTGAACACACGGTTTAAGCTGTAAGAGGCTTTAAGACATGACTAAACTCCATTGTCTCAAAAGGAGACCTTCAAATACCTAATTAATTTTTCATTTGTTTTATAGCTCCAGCAGATGTTGCCTTTTTATAAATCAGCTCTTCATAGAGCTGCAAGAGGAAAAGAATTTCTTTTGTTAGATTTCAAATTAATATACTTGAAGTGACATAGAAAATAAATGATTAGTTCAGTCCAGAATGGTTATCTCACCTCATAATAGGTGTTTTATCATACCCTGATTTAAATATAATAAGAGATAAGAGATTTACATTTATGTTTTAGGGGAGAAATGGAGTTTAGTATTACAGAAATTTGTATTTCCTTAGTCATTATCTAGATAGATCACTGGGCTCAGCTGAATATGGTTACTGACTGTGTCATTTATATTTTGCCTCTAATTATCAATGGAAAAAGAAATTAATTGGATTTAAACTTTTAAAAATTGGATAAAAAGAAGCAGTAAGAAAAAGAAGAAATATGACTAAGACATGACCTTGACCATAACCTCCAAGGATCTCTGATCATTTTCTGAGAGCCACGTCCTGAGATCACAAGCTTAGTGACTAGTCATATAAAGTGGCAACACTTTTATTTCTCCTGGAAAGGTAAGTCGGTGGTTGGCATCCCTCTCGTGTATGTCTTACCTTAACAGAAAGTAAATGCATGTGAAATGGCCAACAAGTTCTTCTTGTTCCAAATTCCCTTCACAGAGAACTTGTCCAACCCATCATCTTGGAGAAAGAGTTTTGTACTATGAGATCCTTTGCTACTTACTTCTGATCCCCATCCCCTGCCATCTGTCCAATTCACCCTGGGGAAATTGAGCTAGATGTGGACTTTTAACCCAGAGTCTGAATCAGGCAGACAGTTTGGTCCAGAAGCAACTAGATAAGTTAGCTGTGGTCTCTGGGTCAGCACATGCACATAATTAGGGGCATTGGGAAATGAAACTAACTGGGGCAGCCAGGTCAAGCCAAATGTGAGGTAAACATGCTGGTCTGCAGAGGATGAGGATAAACATGACCTTCAGAGCCAATAACACGCTGGTTGCTGCGACCAGCCTCTCTCAGGCCTGTGAAAGCTCCATGACCTTCCAAGAACCCGTGACCTTCACCCCACTTTTTTTTCTAAAACCATTTGAAATTGTTGTCTTTTCCCTGCAATTTCTTATTCCTATACAAGACAGTAGTCAAGCAAACTAAATTTTGTTTTATTTAGCCTTTTCAGAAGAATCTATTTATGTTTATAGTGAAAAGTATAAGACAGCTAATTAGACTCTTGAATTTTTGTAATCAGATAATTACATGGCAAAAGAAAAGAGATGTCAGAAAAATAATTTCTCAAATGTTAGCTATGTGACAGGGAGTATGTTAGATATTGGTACATAATTGACATAATGTAACCTTTGCTATCACCCAGCAAATAAGATTATAATCCCTCTGTTTTTCAAAGTGAAAACTGGGGTTTAGAGAATAAGGTGGCTTTTAAAAATTTTGAATCCAAAATTGTCTCACTAGAAATGCATGCTTTTTTCTCTAACAGATAGCACAACTTTGAGAAAAAAATATTTTTTTTAGTTCATGAAAAACAGATTCTTATGAATTCAATGCCAAAACACTGGGCCTTATTTCTAAGAATTGATGATCCTGTAGGTCATCAATCCATAAAACAGTCTTTACTGGTTTGATTTCATATATTTTTTTTCAGTTATTTTTCCCTAAATATCTATTTTTCTCTAAGTATTGGAGGACAGTTCCCCCAAACCTAATCTCTAGAACTTACGTTTTCTGACAACCATAACAAAACATGTGTATAGATAAGTCCTATTCCTGATTCGTGGTGTCTAAATGGCTTTTAGAAACGAGTTCCCTTCTGCTCAATAAATATAACCCCAAATTACTCTGGAAATGTATCCAAAAATTAATTATATTGTTTGACATTCTTCAGTCATTCATTCAGGACTAACTTGAAGGAAGAAACATTTATAAATTTTTCCTTCATGAAAAAACTTTATAAAGTATTACAGATTAAGATCAGATAAAACAAATTCCATTTAACAGAGATTACCATTTATTTTAGTTGTTTTTAAACTGGATGTCTGAAATCAGATGTCTTCTAAAAGCTATTCCTATTCTATAATTAAACAAACAGCATATTTGTAAGCTTCCATGAAATGTGTAATCTTGTAAAAACTCTGAAGAGAACTCATTCTAAGCAGCTATCTGCTTGCCTGGTGAGGCAGAACTTAAAACACTATAGCTCTAAAAGAGAGCAAATGTATTAATCCCTTATGTATTAAGAACTCAAAATGTGCCTAGCTATGGCTCACTCCACTTTTTCTACAACAATTGAATCACTCTTTAAGACTATGCAGAGATAAGGTAAGTGGGCGTCCTGTTGAAGACACTTTATGATCTAATGAAGGTCACTTTCCAAAGACCCTTCCTAGCTGAGCTGTTCCCTGGGAGGATACTGGAATATTTGCATAATATTAATTAGCCTCTTAGGAGGCTAGAGGTGAAGTCTTTGACCTTTTGCCTTTTGAAGTTCAATATTATTAGAACTTTTCTTTTTAATGAAATGAAACGATGTTTCGTGAGGTGTTGAATTAGTAAGAAACTCAGAAAACTTGAGTGGAGACAGACACTTTGCTCAGGAAATAGACTGGCCTGATGCCCCACTTGAAACGGGACAGAAAACAACAGTACTGTCTTATTTCGGATGGTATGTCTGGTCAGCCTAGTCTCACTGTTGAGACTAGGCTGACCAGACGTACCATTTGAAATGGGACAGTACCATTGTGTTCTTTCCCATTTCAAATGGGATGTCTGGTCAGTCTATCAGGAAATGATGTCTGAATTTATGATAGGAAGTGAGGAGATTTGGTTATGGAAATTTAAGGAGGTATGAGATTCAGAGAAATGAAAGAGAGAGAAAGAGAAGAGGACCAGAAACAGATATGTGTGGACAGTGTGTGTAGGTGTGTGTGTAGTTGTAGCTCTTTAGGAAATAGGTTCCAGCCTATGTGGCTAAAAATAGAATTCCCTTTAGTGTGACCATTGTGAACTAGTGGTGAGGCTTTCAAAACAGTGGTTGACCACATCAGTGTGTAGTGAATGACAAATAAATGGGATGCAGGATTAATCATAATTATATTGTAGTCACATATCAGAATAAAAAAATCTCCCATCCCCTAGTAGACAGTTGTTCTTAGTGCAAATTGTGACTGCTTCACAAGAATAAAACTAGAAGAGTAATTGCAGAGGTCCTACCAATAGTAAACTTACCAGACTCTCCAATTATCATACCACTTGGAAATTGGAGACAGGCCAGAGTTCTTTAACAATGTGGTTGATGAGACGAGATCATGTCAGGGCTGTGGAACAAAGCCTCAACATGGAAGCTCTGAATTATTTAACAGTTTAGGTAGTTAAAACTTGGACCTGAGAGATATAAAATGACTGTGACTTATCTGTACTTGCAGTTAATGAAGGAGAAAATCAACACACAGTTAAAAGATTCAACTTGATATATACTTACTTTTATATTTATAGCTATATTTCATTTATACAAATAGTAGGTGCTTGTTTTATGTGTTATTCAGCTCTTGAAGACTTGAATAAATAACATCTTAATTTTATATTTCCAAATACATTTTTTATTTTTAAAAATAATATACATATTTGATCATATCTTCTTTTGTTTGGTTATTGTACCTCTTCTTTTATGCTTCCACGAGTGCTTTTTCCTTCATTTATATAAGGCAATTTCAGATTTATAACTGGGTCCCTCCTCACTTGGTGATGGAATTGTTTTTATTTCATGAAGGGGAGTATAATATGTATTATAAATGTCACATCTGGCTTCACACAGTGCTAAAAAAAATAAATCTAAAGGTTTCATCTTATTGAGTTAAGTGTAGGATTAGTGAAGAAACTTAGTGAGTTGATATATTTCCATATAATAGTATATACAGTAGACACTCTTTTAGCCAGCATCCAGGCTGTATCAACTTAGTATTTTTTTCTTTGTCCCCCTCTGCTTTTTTTTCCACCAGTTGCTTGAGTTCTGGTTAATGGAGATTCCACTGTACATATATTTGATTATTTATGGCTGTGTTAAAGGAAATGTACATATTACTAATTTGAAAGGGCAATAAAACATCTAAATTTATATGGGAAAAATTGGATTGAAAAATAACTTGTTAAAATCAACAAAAATGAGCTAAAAAAAAGAAAACATAGGGTAAAAAGACAGTGAACAAACATAAAAGAAGATTAAAAAATATATGCATATCACATTTAGCATAAACAGAAATATGCTGGATTCTCCTATTAAAAAGAAAGATAGTTTGCTTTGAAAGAAGACTGCAAGTGACATCAGCAAGATGGTAAATACGGAGGTCCCAACACTCATCTCCCCCACAAAAACAACTAAAGCAATGAATAAACAACTACAAACTGGTAAAAATAGCGCTGGGAAAGCTCTGGACTACAATGAAGTATCAGAGACTTTGTGGAGAGCAGAAGCCAGGGATGGCTCCCGAGAAAAGTACGGTAAGTATTCTAGCAGTATCACTCCATCCCTTAGTTCAGTTTGCCATAACAGCTATATCAACATACAAGCCAATGAGCATCGCACATCTTTATCTGTATATTTTGAAATACCTATTAAAATTCCAATGGCATTTTTCACAAAAAATAGAAAATACAATTCTAAAATGCATGTGGAACCACAAAAGGCTCCAAATAGCAAAAGCAGTCTTGAAAAAAAAGAACAAAGCTGGAAACTTCACACTTTTAATTTCAAATTACATTACAGAGCTCTATTAGTCAAAAACCTGTGGTACTGGGATAAAACCAGCATATAGACCAAAGAAACAGGACTAGAGCCCAGAAATAAATCCATACATATACAATCAAGTTTATGCAACGGAGAAAGGTCAGTCTCCTTAATAAATGGCATTGGGAAAATATTAATAAATACTATCTACATGCAGAAGAATGAATTTGGACCTCTTATTTTACACCACTCACATAAGTCAATTTCAAATGAATTCAAGGCTTACATCTAAGTTGTACCATGTGAAACTATAAAACTCCTAGAAGAAAGTGCAGGGAAAAGGCTCCTTGACATTGGCCTTGGTAATAATTTTCTGGGGAATATGATACAAAACAAAACAGGTAGGTAACAAAGCTAAAATAAACAAGTGGGCTACATTAAAATAAAAAGCTTTTGCATAGCAAAGAAAACCATCATTAAAATGGAAAAGAAAAGTCTATGGAATAAGAGAAAATGTTGGCAACCCACCTATCTGATAAGGAGTTAATATCCAAAATACATAAGGAATTAATAGAATTCAATAGCTAAAAACAAATATTCTTATTAAAAATATGCAAGGACTACTTTTTTCATATGCAAAGATATGTATATGACCATGGGTATGTGAAAAGGTGCTCAACATTACTAATCATCAATGAAATGCAAATGAAACCAGAATGGGTTTTCAATCACATACTTATTCAGATCGACGGCTATTATTAAGAGTACAAGAGAGAAATATTGATGAAGGTGTTTAGTAAAGGGGATCCTTGTGTTCTGTTGGTGGGAATGTAAATTGGCACAGCCATTACAGCAAAGAGTATAGAGGCTCTTTGAAGATTAGAATCAGAACTACCACATGATCCAGCAATCCTTTTTTTTTATTTATTTACCCAAAGGATATGAAATTAGAATCTTGAAAAGATATTTGCCCTTCTGTGTTCATTGCAGTGTTACTCACAATATATGAACTATGAAAACAACCGAAGTGTCCATTGATGAACAAATGGATAAAGAACATGTGATAAATACACACACACACACACACATGAATATTTTATTCAGCGAAATCATAGAAGGCAATTCTGCCTTTTGTGAAAATATAGATGAAGTAGAATGGCCTTATGCTAAGTGAAATAAGCCATTCAGAGGAAAACAAATTCTGTGTGGTATCATATATATATGGAAAGATGAAAGAGAGAGAGTGAGACAGAAAGAGAGAAAGAGAGAAAGAGAGAGAGAGAAGTCAGGAAGGCAGGAAGGCAGGCAGGCAGACAGGCAAGAAGGAAGGAAGGGTAAAAAAGTCTAATCTCACAGAAACAGAAAGTAGAATAGTGGTTGCCAGTAACTGGGGTTTGGGGAAAACAGGTTGATATTGGTCAAAGGGTAAGAAGTTTAATTCATGCAGGATGAATACATTCTGGGGATCTAATGTACGATGTGGTGGCTAGTTAGCAACACTGTATTGTACACTTGAAAAATATCTTTCTGAGCAAAAGAAATACAGGAAATACACTCAATGCCACCTATTTGATTTTGAAAAGTGGTAAACAAGTAAGTAAAATAAACATTTTTATTAATAAATAAATACTCATTAAATAAAAATATTGATTACATAGAATTTAAAATTAGCAAGATATTCATTAAACAAACACACAGAACATATGCTGAATGTACTTAAAAATCAGGGAAATACAAATATAGTAAGTAACCATGTCACTATATCCACTTATATACATTGTCTTGACTAAATTTTTAAAAATTGCTAAAACCTAGATAACTAGTTAAAATGTAAATTGTTCCATCACTTTTAGAATGTAATCTGTTAGTATATAATTTAATATTTAAATCTTAACAAAACAGGCATCAATGAATCAATTTAAATACAAAAAAATCCTATTGCATACAAAACACCAACATGAAAGAGTTCAAATATAAAGATGTTTTTTCACAGTATTCTTTCATGAAAACTGTGATTCACCCATACCATTGAATGAAGCCATTAATAAATAAATTTGATCTACACAAGTTGACTTAGAAAGATTATCAAGATGTGCATATTATATGTAAATAACAAGATTTTATGAAGTGTATAAAAGATGATCAACTTTTAGTAAAATACAAATTTACTTTTCTAATCTTCTATATGTATGTATGTTTGTGAGTGTGAGTCTGCATATGTGCACATTGATATGAACATGTAGAAAGGTATAAAAAAGCAATTCATCAGACATTTTATAAAAAATTATAATACCTGAGCAGGTGGGGTGGAGGTAGGAGTGGAGCAGGGTGGATTAACCCCTTTAATCAGACTATATCCCTCCTCCATCTGCCAAAATGGTTTTGCTTTTGCAAAGGGTACACACACACACACACACACACACACACACACACACACACACACACCCCTACGTCAGAGTATTTTATAGAATCTCATTTATAATTTGTGTATAAATTCGTAAAAGTGATGCCTGAAAGAAAGACTGTGAAAATGCAAAGTATCTTCAGGGTGAGAGTTCTTATCTTTCTATCTATATATACATAGTATAATATAATATAAATGTATATATTTGCATATATGCATACACATTGTATGTCATACTTCTTTTACAATGAACATTATCCTTTATAGTTAAGAACGACCTATTTTATTGTGAAAATGAAATGAATAACATAACCCATCTGGCTGATATACAACATATGCAAAAGGCCTCGCTGACTGTTTGGCATGAGTGAGGCACCACTGAAAGTTCATTATCACGATTATTGCTTTTACGATTATACACCTATTCTATGCTTGTTCTCTTCATTGTGTCTTTGGTCTGGTTTGTAATATTCTCCCCCAAACCATTTCAATTTGTCATTTTATTTCTGACACTGCTCTAATCCTTCCTCTTACATACAGCTTATCCTGACTGTCTGGTCCCTCAGCAGCTGCAGGTTGTTGAGTCAGTGCCATGTTTAATATAAAGATTATATCTGCTACTATTATTTCCTCAGCCAGACTCAAGGCTCCTTATGTTACAAACATACCTTATGTTTTTGGTTTGCTCATCAACACATCAAAGACAGTGCCTCCAGGCACATATTACATAGTAAACATACTTCGATTAATACTAGTTTAGTGAAATGATTGAGGAATGAAGATATTTTCAGAAGTTAACATTGACAGATAGATAGATGGTGGATAGATACCATGTAAAGACAAACCCCCACAAATCATGTAGTTTTTCTGACATTTACATT
>PVKE010040673.1:0-14488 GCA_004027555.1 Craseonycteris thonglongyai
CAAAACTAAATGGGGAATGTCTTATATATTTTTGTTCTCCTTCTAGCCATTCAGTTTTACTATTATAAATATCGCCTACTTGGTGCTTATTTTTAAAAGAATAATATAAACCTGTAAATGTATGTAGCCATTGACAGTTGGCAATGTAATTGACCAATAATAGGTGAATGATTGTGTTACTTTACAAAAACTGTATGATGACTAGGAATAATACGTGAAAAAAACCTGAGAGAAATGTCACTAGAGATCATCAAAATTATATGTATGATACTAATATAAAGGAAAACCATGAAATCTATAATATTTGGTACAATGTAAGTGCTCAATAAATGTTATCTATTAATATTATAACAATCTTTGGCCAAAAAATTCATGGAGAAAAACTAGAATGGTATATACCAAATTAAGCACAATGGCTGTGTTTCTTTCAATAGCAGTACAGTTCTAGTGGACTAAAGAACATATGAAAACAAATTTACTAATTAAAAAAAAAACTGGCTAACCCTATTGAAGTTCACCCAGTCACACTGATAGTAAGAAGTAGAGCAATGATTAAAATCAAAGTGTTCTGATTCTAAATTCAGGATTCTTTCTATGACACTAGGCTGCCTCATTTATTTCACTTTTATTCTACTGTCCATATGTTTGATGTAGATAGTTAATTAGATTTCACGTATTTGTTATACTAAACCCTAGAATAAAAACATAGGTGGGCTTAGAGGAAGGTAGGCAATGAAACATGTTCTAAGTATTTTCCACAATAATAGAGTGAGAGTTACTTGATCCCAGCCACAAGGGCCATGTCTTCTTGTTTAAGAATAAGAGGGATAAAAAGAACCCCCACCACCTCATCACATGAATAGAAAATTCTGTTTCTTCCGGCCTCCTCAACCACAGTAGACAAAGACACCTTGAGTATATTCCACTGAAGAGCCACTTCATTGCCATCATATCACACTTTCTGAGTCTCTACATAAAGTGTCAAGATGTTCTCCTTGATTTTGGCTTAATGGATCACTTCTAAAAGGGTACACACAATTTCTTTTAAAAGTCTTTTTACAGAAGGGCCAATCAAGACAGTGAGAAGAGAAGACAAAATTGAGATAAACACAATTCTGTCTTTATAGCCACGGAGGCAAACATAACTCCTAGGTAGGCTGACTGGAGTCCTGGGTCCTAACTGGAGTCTTCTCAGGGTCTTCTTAATGGTTTTAGCTCACTGGGATCTAGCTGGCGTTAATGGTTACGTCTCTCTAGTTCGAGTATAGGCTTCTCTGTCCATCCTCCTCAGCTCCTCCACCCAAGTGCCTCCAAACTCATTTTTCTAATTTAGTTAATAATATGTGTATATCAATTTAGAACACCACAAAGCAGCTCACCTGAATTAATTCAGGTGGCATCTCTTGAAACATGCCTTTGTTGACTTACTGTTATTTTATGTCCTTAGTTTGTATAGAAGGCAAGACTCTAAGAAACAAGTATGTCAGGACCACTGTCCCTTTTGAAAAACTACTTATGAAAATCTGTCTGGACCCATATGTAAAACAACATCTCTTTATTAGTCTTCCAGGCCAAAGCCCAAGAGTTACCTTGGACTTGTTCTTCATAGACAATAAAACTCAAAGATCTACAAATCCCAACTACGTCCATTATCAGTTTATTGCCTCTCAGTTCTCAATGCCCCATTTAGTACATGTTCTATGATAAATAACAGAAATCCTTTAAGCAAGTCTCCTTTAAAGGGTCACTATGTTACACTTTTGCACTAGAGTGCACTACAGTGAGAGCAGAAAGTAGCTTTCTGTAAATTTCTGCTGGGGCAAGGGGTCAGCAGCATAGGTGTCAGAATAGCCCATGGTCTCTACCCAGCCAGGGGCCCCAGCTACAGACCCTCTGCCACCTTGCTGCCTCTGCCTGGCATTAACCTTTCCTTGAGCACTAGTCCAGTCTTTATCCATTCATAAGTGAAAAGGGCATTGTTTTGCTAAATTGCATAACAGTTTTAGAATGCTAGAATAATATTGCCTCAATAAATTTTGTGCTATTACAATATCACAGCCACAGACATGACACACATGTGAGTTTAATCTGCATTGTTAACATATTCTCCATCACTTTCTTAAGTTTAGACAATCAACAAAACAATAAACCAAGCTCTGATCTCTAGTGTTTGCTGATTTCCATAGTAAAATTGCTGCCATGAGGGTTAATGCCAACCTACCAACATGACAGCACTGAATATGCAGTTGGGAGGAAATGTGCAAAAGCATATCATCATATAATATTTCTACCACACAAATATATTAGGTTGTCACAAACATAATGAGGGTTTTTGCATTGTTGAAATTTTCTATTTGATATTGGGATACATTCTTAAATGTGGTTCTGTTATACATCATTTTAAGGCACATTTCTCACTAGGTTTTTGCTAATGACTTATTACTTGCTGTTTATTTTATATTTATTTTAGACTATGGAGACGATGTTAGACAAAAAGCAAATTTGAGCGCTTTTCTTATTCGAGTTCCAAGTAGGTTCTAAAGCACTGGAGACAATGCACAACATCAACAATGCATTTGGCCCAGAAACCGCTAATGAACGCACAGTGCCGTGGTGGTTCAAGAAGTTTTGCAAAGGAGATGAGAGCCTTGAAGATGAGGAGCATAGTGGCTGGTCATCAGAAGTTGACAACAACTAATTGAGAGCAATCATAGAATCTGATCCTATTACAACTATATGAGAAGTTGCCCAAGAACTCAACATCAACGATTCTATGCTCATTTGGCACTTAAAGCAAATTGGAAAGGTGAAATAGCTCAATAAGTGGGTGCCTCATGAGCGGACTGAAAATAAAATTGAAAAAATGTCGTTTTGAATTATTGTCTTCTATTCTATTCAACAACAATGAACAATTTCTCGATTGGATTGTGACCTGAGATGAAAAGTGAATTTTATAAAACAACTGATAATGACCAGTTCAGTGGTTGGACCAAGAAGAAGTTCCAAAGCACTCCCCAAAGCCCAACTTGCACCAAAAAAAAGGTCATAATCACTGTTTGGTGGTCTGCTCTGGTCTGATCCTCTACAGCTTTCTAAATCCCTGCTGAAACCAATCTATCTGAGAAGTATGTTCAGCAAATCGATACACTAAAAACTATAATGTCTGCAGCGGCATTGGTCAACAGAAAGAGCCCAATTCTTCTCATGACAATGCCCGACCACATGTCACACAACCAACACTTCAAAAGTTAAACAAATTGGGCTACAAAATTTTGCCTCATCTGCCATATTCATCTGACCTCTTGCCAACTACCACTTCTTCAAGTATCTCAACAGCTTTTTGCAGGAGAAATGCTTCCACAACCAGTAATTACAGAAAATGCTTTCCAAGAGTTCACTGAATCCCAAAGCATAGATTTGTACATCACAGAAATACATAAACTTATTTCTCATTGGCAAAAAAATGTGTTGATTGTAATGGTTCCTACTTTGATTAATAAAGATGTGTCTGAGCTTACTTACAATGATTTAAAATTCACAGTCCAAACTGCAATTACTTTTGCACCAAATACTAGTCATAGATAACCCCAAAGAGTGTCTATGACAGCAAAATAAACTAATCAGAAAGTGAGGGGAAGCTGGGATAGCTCAGCAGGTTAAGTGCTCGCTTTGCAGCCCCAGGGTCTGAGGATTGAGTCCCGGCGCCAGCCCGTGTAGACCCATATGCTGAACTGGGGTGTGCTTCCCACACAGGAGTCCCCAAGTTCAGTTCTTGCCACTCTCCCCACCCCTACCTCAAGTTTGGCCCCTGGTTCAAGGGGACGTGTCTCCCATGCAGGAGGTCCCCAACCCTGTGCAGCCCCTGCTCACCTGTGTGGAACAAAACTATATTGAAAACTAATGACGTACAACTATGAAGACTGCTCTGGGCCCTCCCCCTTTTTTCTGTCTCTGTCTCTCTCTTTGTCTCTGTCAAAAACAAAAAAATAAATCTTTTTAAAAAGAAGGAAAGTGAGGCAGTTTGAGCATATTGCCTTTGTATTTAATTTATTTGGTGTGAAACTTCATCTAACTTAAAGTTAATAATTACCAACTGACTATCAAAATTCCAGAAGTTGTAACATCCACCTCTTATGAGCCAGTACAAACCAGCTCCAGCACATTTCTGGATCAGACCCTCACTGATATCACACAAGTGTCTACTTTACCATACAGACTCCCACTCTTTCATTGATCCTTCACTTTTCAAACAGATATAGGCCACAAACCCTCATTCACAATTCCAATTTCAACAAAACTCTAAAAAAAGGCAGCTGTGGTGCATACTCACCTTTTGAACCATCTTGAGGCAACTTATTCTATTTTTAATATTACGTGCTTCCTTGAAAAAAATATGAATGTGTTTGGTTGTGGGGGGCTGTTCCAGACCTCCACTTGTCCACTTGGGACATAAATGGTATATTCTTCATTTTTTTTTTTTTTGTTTTCTTTCTAAAATCTGAAAAATTCTCAACCCGACTCATATCTGGTCCCAAGGGTTTGGGTAAAGAATTGTGGAACTTTAGTATCTTCATAAAATATAAAGTAGTCACACTTCCTCATCTATTAGTGCCTCACCATCACCTATTGGACATAATCTAAGTTCTTAAACATGATACACAAGGCCTTTAAGTACTTTTCAAGTTTTCTCTGTTAAATTTTCATCTTGCTCTCTGATGGCAAACTATAGATGAGCTGGGCTCATTATTCACTCACTTCATGCCTAAGCTTCCTAACATTTGGGAAAGAATCAAAACCCAGCTAATGTAGGGATGCAATTCATCTTCCTGGCTCTATCATTTATGTGACCTTCATCTGGCCACTTTGACTTTCCTAGTCTTCATTTCTCTTTTGTAAAATGGGAATCATAACACTAGTAAGTTTATAGTGAAGATAAAGTAAGTTCACGCACATGAAGATATTTTGTAATGTGCTATATACGTTAAAAGGGTTTTTTCTCTCATCATTAAGAAAGTAGAATACTTGTTTGAAAGTACATATTTTTCACATTTTTTAAACTGTTGGGGATGAGCAGGTAGTTGTTTCTGATCTCCATAAAAGAAGTTAAAAGCTGATTTGTATAAAGCCCAGTCATTTCTATCACACACAAAATGTCTATGCTTGAAAAAAGTCTTGTGTGGCTGATGCATTGGGAAAGTTGGTCTAATTATGGCCTCTGTTATTCATAAGGACTGAATAAATGGATGGGTCTCATTTCATGAGAAAAAAAGAGGAAAGAGGAAAAGAGTAGCCTTAGGCCCTTGCATTTCTGGGCCTGTCCTATATCTTTATTTAGGTTTAGGTTTCTGTTTTGTGTTGCTGTTAATTGGGGGTTGGTTTTTTAATTGTTTTTGTTGCTATTGCTGCAGTCTTTCCCTGCATTAATGCACAAATAAACAAATAAAAGACAAGTGTGAAAGGTCATTCAAAATTTCTATGCATGCTTCTCCTTTGATAAATGGCCTCTCCTGCTTGAAAAGTCCGGGAGGCTGGGAGCCTATTCATTTAGAGCATCTTTACAACTGGCAGCTCTTTCCATTATAAGAAGGCAGTCTGAACCAGCTATAAGGTTTAAGACACAAAGAAAATAAACCTGAAATTTTTTACTATGGTAGAAATGACTAGAATCAGATTTTTCTTGAAAGTAGCTTTTAATGGAGGGCTGGTACAGAGCAAAATGATTTGGGCAGAAAGAAAGGCCAAAAAGAACTGTTATTTAAAGAGGAGACAAGGGTTCCAAGTGCAAAGGAAGATAGTCTGAGAGCAAATATGTAAATATGATTCTTGAAATTCCGTGTATACAAGACACGCCCTTCTTTGTTATTTTCAGGTTCAGTGCTGGGTGCAAAACTTGGATCTTTGGGTTACAGCTGTTCATGTTTATCTGAAAACTGCTGGTTTTTTACCAATCAATCTAGTTGATGTTAAATCAAGCAGAGTACAGTGGTATAAAGTCTCAATGTAGATCAAACAATTTGATTCATCTTTGGGTAACTGTTATCTACAGGTTTTCAAAATCATAATGTCTACTGAAAATCCAGTGTATGCTGGAGACTTCGCTAAGAATTTTAAAATGTTACTGTGTTTAGTCCTCATAACAATTCTTCAGGTACATATCATTGTCTCCATTTTATAGATGAAGAAACAAATGCTCAGAAATTATCAGGTTGGTTTTCAAAAGCTTATTTTCATTCAAGTCTTGAAACCCATTTGAAAGAAGAATACAATATAGTGATCAGCCAGCTATGGATTCACAGGTGATCTGGTTCTACATTCCACCGATTGAGAAATGTGTTCTGTAGGCCTGGATGGTTAACCAGTCAAGTGTTGCCCTCCTTGAAGAAGCTGGGATGGCTCAGCAGGTTAAGCACTCGCTTTGCAGCCCCGGAGCCCAAGGATAATCCCAGCTCCAGCTCAGGTGGACCTATTTGCTGAATGGGGTGTGCTCCCAGTTCAGTTCTTGCTAGGACCTATGTAGGAGGCTCCTGGCCCAGTGCCTGCCCTGTGCATCCCCGTGCCCACCTGTGGAGTGAAACTATATGGCAAACTATTGCTGTCAACTATAGAGACTGCTCTGGGCCCTCTCCATTCTCTCTGTCTCTCTCTGTCTCTATCTGTCAAAAAACAATAAAAATAAATTTTTTTTTAAAGTGTTACCCTCCTGAAACTTAGTCAGATAAGATGCCCTGTCCATGGATGAAAGACGAAATGCTGCTTCACTCAAGGTATAGAAGTTATTGCACTTTCCTGTTGGAAACTTTGGTGACTATATTACTAAGCCAGAAAACTCACTGAACCAATTAAGCATCTGAAATAAGGTGCTAATTGCCTTCCAGTCTTTATTTAATATTACAAATTGCAACAGCAGAAAACAGGTACCACTTTCCCTTACTATGTGAATATTATACTGATCATTGTAAAGACAATGGTATTCCTAATCTTTTTCTGGGGGGTGAAGAAAAGGTCACACAGACACTAGAGTTTCAGGGCAGGACACAAAGGCAATCATTTCCATGGAGTTACTTGCACTGAGAGCCCTAATAGCCTAGATAAGGCTTTGGTGTGAATGGTGCGGTTAGTATAGTGATAACGACATAAGTTTTAGCCTTCATTTCTATCCTAAGTCTGGACAGGTGGCCTGACTTCCCTATCTTGCATAACTTCTCTGGTTTTGCTGCTCATGTTAATGTAAACAACAAAAATTCAAACTGTACATGTTGATCTCAGCGATCCTATTTCCTAACCTTTCTTTCCATTGTACCCAAAGTAGGATGGCTAGCAGCTTAATGTTATTAGAAGAGTACTTATAAGAAACAGAGATTGAAACCAGAAGTTAGGAGAACTGATGCAATAGTCTTTGAAAGCCATGACGAGGGCCTGACCTAACGTAATCATAGTGATAGCTGAGTGACATGACTAGGCTGGAAAATAGTTAAAGGAGTCACATCTGGTCATACCCCCAGCCACGGGGTACCACAAAACTTTACTCTCTAATTGGATATGTCAATCAATTGCCTTACCTTGCAACCAGAAGAAAATTTTCCACAGGTCCATCTCCCATCAGGTCATAGGGGTGTCAAGGAAACTGTTAGATTTTTACTGCCCTTTGCTGAGTCATAAATACTCACTCTGTCAAGAGCCAGAAACCTTGAATTTTCTCTTCAGAAGTCTTGGCTATGTGGTCTTCCAAGTCTTCCATGGCAGTTTCAATGGCCCCCGGCTAAGTAAGGATAAGAAAATACCTAGTTTAGAGAACTGAGTCCTCTTTATGCTTGTGATTAGTTATTATGTTCCTGCAGCTACCCCAGAAACTGATCAGGAAAGGTAGCTCTTTCATTTGTTTACTTGTTCTACCTTCCTGAGAGCTTAGCCTTAAACTCTGGCATTTACTAACCTGCTCTCCCTGGGAGGAACAAAAGTCACCCACATCCTGTCTTCCATAATCTTACTTACACTTTCTCATAGAAATGAAGATAATGGGGAAGCCGGGATGGCTCAGTGGGTTAAGCGCTCACTTTGCAGCGCCGGGGACCGGGGATCAAATCCAGGCCCCAGCCCTTGCGGAACCGTATGCTGAACTGGGATCTCCCCCAGTTCAGTTCTCTCTGTGTCTCTGTATCTCTCTCTCTCTGTTAAAAATAAATAAAAATATATTTAAAAAAATAAATGAAGATAGCTATTTTTAGAGGATCAGTTTTTCTTTTTTTTTTAAGATTTTTATTAAAAAATATAACTAACATACAATATTATATTAGTGTCATGTACACACCATCATTATTCAACATTTATATACCTAAAAAAGTGATCAGCATAAGTCCAGCAACCCTCTGACACTGTGCCACGCTATCACATTACCGACTATATTTCTTATGCTGTGTATTACATCCCCATTCCTTCGTTTTATATCTGAAAAGTTGAAACTCGATTTCCCTTCACCTTTTTTCTTCTTTTTTAACTTTTCATCTACAGATGAAATCTAATATTATTATTTTTTAAAGATTTATTTTTTTATTTTTATTGTTTTTTGACAGAGAGAGAGAGAGAGAAAGAGAGACAGAGAGAAGGGGGAGGGCCCAGAGCAGTCTCCATAGTTGACAGCATTTGTTTTCCACATAGTTTCACTCCACAGGTGGGCGCGGGGCTTCTCAGAACAGAAACTGGGCCAGGAGCCTCCCACATAGGCCCCAACAAGAACTGAACTGGGTGCACACCTCAGTTCAGAATATGGGTCTTCCTGGGTCGGGGCCGGGATTCTATCCTCGGGTCCCTGGGCTGCAAAGCGAGCACTCAACTCGCTGAGCCATCCCAGCTTCCCCTCAATATTATTTAATATTAAATTTAGATGTGTAGCAGAGTGGTCAGACATGTACATAATTTAAGAAGTGATCCCCCTGTCTAGTCTAGTACCCACCTGAAACTATACATAGTTATTACCATATTATTGACTATGTTCCATGTGCTTTACTTGATATCCCCATGACTATTCTGCAACTACCAATTTGTTCTTCAAATTCCTTTACCTTTTTCACTCATTTCCCTCAAACCTTCTTCCATCTGATAACCATTAAAGTGTTCTCTGTATCTATGCGTCTGTTTCTGTTTTGTTTGTTTATTTTGTTCTTTAGATTCCACATATAAGCAAATTTACATTGCCTCTGTCTTTTTCTGTCTGGCATATACCATTCAGTGCAATGCCCTCCAGGTCCATCCATGCTGCAGCACATGGCAAGAACACATTCCTTTCCATGGTCTAGCAATAGTCCATTTTTTTATATATGTGCCACCTACTCTTTATCCACTCATCCATCAGCAGACACCCAGACTGACTCTGCATCTTGGCCATTGAAACAATACTACAAACGTATATGGATGCACATGTCCCCTCAAAGTAGCATTTTGCATTTCTTCAGATAAGTACCCTGAAGTGGAATTATTGGGTCCTTTGTTTTAAAGTCTATTTTGTCTGGTATATGTATTGCTTTCCAGGTTTTTTTTGGGTTTTTTTTTTCATTTCTATTATCATAAAATATCCTTTTTTCATCCCTTTACTTTCAGCCTGTGGGTGTCTTTCAACCTAAAATGAGTCTCTTGTAGGCAACATATGTAAAGGTTTTGTTTTCTTATTCATTCTGCCCTCTTATGTCTTTTCATTGGATTATCCAATTCACTTACATTGAAAGTAATTGTTGATAGGTATGTAGCTATTGCCATTTTATTCATACAGTGTATTTTTTTTTTTAATTTTTGTCTTCAGGAAGTCTCTCTAAGATTCCCTATAACACTGGTTGGGTGGTGATGAACTTCTTGAGCTTTTTCTTGTCCGGGAAGTTTGTTTTGTTTTGTTTTATGTCATTCAATTCTTTTCCCCCCCACTATGTTACTATACATTTATTGTATCTATATCTTCATTTTTTTTTTTTTTTTTTTAATATGGACCGCTTCACAAATTTGCGTGTCATCCTTGCACAGGGGCCATGCTAATCTTCTCTGTATCGTTCCAATTTTTGTATATGTGCTGCCAAAGCGAGCACTATGTCATTCAATTTTAAATAATAGCCTTTCTGTTTTGAGTCATCTTGGTTGTAGGTCCTTGTTTTTTATCACTTTGAATATTTCCTGCCAATCCCTTCTGGCCTGCAGAGTTTCTATTGAGAAATCAGCTAACAATCTTATGAGATCTTCCTTACAAATTACTAGTTGCCTTTATCTTGCTGTTTAACCTTTGCCATTTTAATTATAATGTGTATTAGTGTGGGTCTGTTTGATTCATCTTGTTTAGGACTCTGCATTTCCCAAACTATATGTCTATTTCCTTTGCCAGGTTAGGAAAGTTTTTTTGTCATTATTTCTTCAAATAGATTTTCAATTTCTTGCTCCCTCTATCTCCTTCTGGTACCCCTTTGATACAAATGTTGTTATATCTGATGTTACCCCAGAGGTTTCTTAAACTATTCTTTTTTTAATTATTTTTTCTTTTTGCTGTTTCAATTGGGTGTTTTCTACTACCTCGTCCTCCAAATTGCTGATTTGATCCAGAGGACCAGTTTTTCTGAATGAACATGTATATAAGGACATTCAAGGTATTTAGCAAGCTATACATTTTTAAATAGAACCTTTCTCTCTTTAAAGAGTATGTGGCAATAAAACAACACAAACAAAAAAAAGAAACCTTCCAATATTCTGATCTTTATTTTAGGGTTCTCTGGGAAACGAACTTTGTTGTCTCCTTACCTCACTCTTTTCACCCTTCTCCAAACAGGCATTCCTACTTATGGGTCTACTTCTAACTTAAAAATTGATTAATTTCTGTCCAGATAAGATATTCATAAACTCTCCAGCTCAGTGATTTTTTTTATTTCTTTTTTATTTCAGTGCACATGAGAATCAACTGAGATGTGTTTTCAAACACAGATGTCTGGGCACTGTCCTGAGTTTCTGAATCAGTAGATTGGAGTAGGCTTAAGAGTTTGCATTTCTGACAAGTTCCCAGGTGATGCTGTGGGTGTGGGACTCCACTATGAGAACTATTGCTCTCTAGACAGTTTTCGTTTGTTTGTTTGTTTGTTTTTTCCCAACCTTGGCTACACATCAGAGTCATCAGGGAAGTGTTTAAAAATTCTGAAGGCCTCAGTTACCCACCAGATCAATTATATCAGTTACTCAGTGGATAGTACCCACATATCAGTACATCAGGGTTTTGTAAAACATCCTAGATGGCTCCAATGTATACTCAAGGTTGAGAACAACAGCTTAGGGCTTATTTAGTTTAAGCTATTTTATTTTATAGGCATAGAAACAGGGACTAGTGCAGGGAATGAACTTGTCAAGTTCATTGAACTAAGAAGTGGCAGAGACAGGAAACCCAGACCTTTTCATTTTTAAGTTTATAATGCAGTTCTGACCCAATTCCCAAGACTGGGCTTCTAACATACAGCTGGCAAGTTTACATATATACTGTATATAATAGGGCTTTAATGCTAAACACCTAATCTCTAAATATTAACAATCCTAATCCTTTGAGTCTGAGACCCTTTTCTCACAAAAGGAAACAGGGACACTAGCCTGGCCAAGACCCATTCAATTTCCTCCCAGAGGTGGGTGGTGGTTTGATTTTCATTTGCATCTCTAATAAAAGGCATTGAAACATTATAGCCTCAGAATCCATTGGTCAAGAAAAGTCTAATATAGAAACCCATATGTGAAACACTGGAACAGAATGGACTTGCTTCAAATAAGTAGCAGTAAAGGTGTAGAACATTACATACTTCACTCTCCCTTCCACTCCCATTTACTGTACATAGCCCAAGTTAGCCAAGAAAAAGACAAGTTAACTGAGCCGAATTCAGTGACCTGGGTTTCAAGTCCAGATTTGCCATGAATGAACTCTGTGACTTATAGCCACCTATTTGACTTTCCTTGGCCTCCATTTCCTGATCTATAAAACAAATGAATACACTGAACCAAAACTTTCTGCACCAAACTGATGATCAGAACCTCCTGGAAAACTAAGAAAATATGATCATGGCCCTTGTACTAAGAGATTCTGATTCTACCATTTAAACAAGTTTTCTATTGAATTGGACAATCAGAAGTGGAATGAATGATTTCGAACTCACTTGTCATCCCCTGCTGCTGGTTGAAGGGCTGTCAGAAAGCTAATATGGCACCCCATGCTTTTGAAACCCGCATGTCATGAAATCAGTAAGTTCTGGGACATTAATCAAATATGCCATGAGCTCCCACTGACACAGGAGGTTGTGTGTTAACATCACTAATTTCCAGGGACCCTATTGGCAAAACTGGTCTACCAGAGGAGGAAAATTTTCTATGATCCCATAAAGATTCTCTTTAAATATATTTTTATTTACTTATTTATTTTTATTTTTGACAGAGAGAGAGAGAGAGACACAGAGACAGAGACAGAGAGAAAACTGAACCGGGGGAGCTCCCAGCCCAGCACATGGTTCCGCACGGGCCGGGGCCGGGATTCGATCTCTGGTCCCCAGCGCTGCAAAGCGAGCGCTCAACCCACTGAGCCACCCTGGCTTCCCCAACCATAATGATTCTCTTGTCATCCAATCTCAGCTCCCCATGATAGGGGAACCTAACTTTACCAAGCTCACTGGTCAAATTTCTATGAAAAATAATAGTTCCCATGATGACTCACCATGGGTAATTTCCTGTGTTTACATAATTTCTGCCCCGGTTAATACAACTTGATGCTAAAACTAATACATTTCAGGAGAAATAAAAACATTATAAATGGAATTGGAAAATAATGAAATAATCCTAAAATAAGCATTTTGTTGAATGCTTTTATGCCAGGCACATTGCCAAACATATTTGAAGATGAATATTATAAAGTAGAATTTTCAAAACCTTATTTGCCTTCTCTGTGAAAAGCAATTGGCAAAATTTATCAAAAATGATCTATGCTTTGATTCTCATATTTCACCTCTATAAAGTTATATTATAGATATCATTGCATATATGCAAAATGGCATATGTATAAAATGTTCTTTGCAGACTTGTTTGTGAATAGCAAAAGTTTGGGGAAAAATAGAAATATTTATTAATAAAAGACTAGTTAGATATATTATGGAATAATCTATACAATAAAATATGGTGACTATATTTAAAAATTAGGAAATGGATTAATATAAGAATATTTCAAGAGGCGATCCAAGATGGCGGCATGAGAGGAGAACGCCGATAACTGCCTGGGAAGGGCCTTGTGAACAGAGGGGAATCCACAGGGGAAACCCTGAGAAGAAACCTCAACTAAGAGAACCACACAACACGGAACAACACACAAAGGTTAGAGAAAAAGGGGGAGAGCGGGAGAGGAAAAGGGAAGCAGCGGTTCGGGGACAGAGACTCGGAGCGCGGCCTGGGGCTGGCAAAAACAAAGGGGGATTGGGGGACTACGGTCACAGTGGAGCTGGATCGAGGGCGGGCTGGAAGCCGAGACCTAGGGAGCGTGGAATCCCCACAAGACTGTGGACAATTTAACATCCGAACTCAAGGGACAGCACACAGTGCCCTAATCAGATCACAGAGCCTAAAGTGGAACAGGGACTATGGAGCAGGGCGGCGGCACTTCCCGGCGGGCGGGGTGAAAGCAGGGCACCCGCCCACAACGGCTCAGCACCCCTGATTTACGGAGGAGATTGACTGTGAGGGAGCGCCTTCTGAGGACAGGGCTCTTGGAGTGAGGGCTGGGGCTTGAGTGGGCACAGCTGCATTGGACGTGCTTGGAGTGAATCCGGGGGTCTCAACAGAGCCGGGAGCGTAGAGCGGCTGCCGCCCGAGCTACGTACGGCCTGTGCGCGCAGGGCTTTCGGCGCCCCACCCACCGGGCCACCGCGACACCGCTACTTGCTTGCCAGCGCGCAATTGGGCTTTCGGTGCCCTGCCCACCGAGCCGCCACGGCACCGCTGCCTGCTCACCGGCATGCTACAGGGCTTTTGGCACCCTGCCCACCGGGCCGCTGCAGCACTGCTGCCTGCTCGGGAGCGCACAGCTGGGCTTTTGGCGTCCCGCCCACCGGGCCTCTGGGGTGTTGCGGACCGCGCGCACAACTGAGCTGCCTGCCGGGTCTCCACGGTGTCATTGCCTGTGCGTGGGACTGCGCGGCCGACCAGGGCCTCTGCCAAGCCCCAGCCCATCCAAGTGCTGCCCTGCAGGCGTGGCTTACAGATACGATTGAAGGAGGGGCAGCCAGGAGGAGGAAAGACCAGAGCTCCTGTGCCCC
The DNA here is from genome assembly GCA_004027555.1 of Craseonycteris thonglongyai. NCBI lineage: Eukaryota > Metazoa > Chordata > Mammalia > Chiroptera > Craseonycteridae > Craseonycteris > Craseonycteris thonglongyai. The sequence continues at coordinate 14,295 of PVKE010040673.1, forward strand.
GCCCACACTGAACCACCAGCCCCCCTGCTGAAAGAGGAATCTGCTATTGTGTCTCAGGCCCACCCTAGCTCCTACTCACATGCCCCCACCCCTGGCCACACCTTTACTACCCTGCTATCTAACAGCTAAGACAGCAACCTGAAGTGCCCCAGGACACAGAAGCTGTCTGCTTCCCCCAACCCTCTCCCAAAATC
>PVKE010040674.1:0-14483 GCA_004027555.1 Craseonycteris thonglongyai
ACAACTGATAATGTACAACTATGGAGACTGCTCTGGGCCCTCCCTGTATCTATCTATCTATCTATCTATATCTATCCATCTATCTATCACCTTCTCTCAAACAATAAAATAAATATATTTTTTTAAGATTTTATTGTTTTTGACAGAGACAGAGGGAGACAGAGAGAAGGGGGAGGGTCCAGAGCAGTCTCCACAGTTGAATCAGTTTCCGACATGGTTTTTGTTCCATGCAGATGGGCGGGGCTACGCAGGGCAGTAACTGGGCTGGGGGCCTCCAGCATGGGAGGCATGGCTCCTCGAGCCAGGGACCAAACTGGGGGGCAAGAACCAAACTGGGAGCCTCCTGCATGGGAAGCACACCGCAGTTCAGCATATGGGTCCACACGGGCTGGGGCCGGGATTCGATCCTCGGTCCCCAGGGCTGCAAAGTGAGCACTTAACCTGCTGAGCCGTCCCGGCTTCCCCCAAAATAAATCTTTTTTAAAAATCATAATGTGCATAAGATTTTTTAAAGTGTGTCTGAAAATGGGATAAATACTGGAAACAACAACAGAAACCTTCAAGGGTTTCACAAGCACTCATTCAGACATCATAATTTTATCTTGTGATGTGGATCAAGAAAAATAACTGAATAATGGGCCAATTGTTTTATTATCATTTGTGTTTCTGAGTGCTTTGTGGTGCAAAACTCAATAGGCTGTGGGGTTTTTTAGCCCAAATCCATCCAGCTAGGTGCATTGACCCATTTTCACAATAGATAAGGGTACCTTTAAGCCCTAGTTAACAGTGCCAAAGTCTGAAAATCATCCAAAGAATAGTCAATCACACTATTTGTGGGCTAGTTATCAATACAGGCATAGTCACTAATATGTTGAAGGAAAGGGAAAGCAGCCAGCCCTTAAGAATTTGTCCTAAAGAATTTAAAAGAACAAATAGAGTTTTATATGCAAAGATATTCATTATTGTTAATAACAAAAACAGCCAGAAACTTACCTACATTTCTGACAATGGTGAAATAGTGGAGAATAAAATATTGAGCATGGAATGGAAAGGAATTTGGATGGAATGGAATATTATACAGCCATTAGAACTAGATGCTGACAATGCAGAGAGTAGAAATATAGAACACTGTTTTAACATAATGTTGAAGTGTCATCTATCTTATGATTCCAACTATACTCAGTGTAAAACAAGTACATATTTAGGTTAAAGAATGGGAAGAAAACAACTGGTGTCTCAAGGCGATTGGATTGTGGATGATTCAGCTTTATTATCATTTCTTTCCCAGCTGTTTTAATGTTGATTATATAATGAATAAGTTAAACTTGGAGGGAAAAGGAAAACACTCACGGGAGGCATTTTCTATGTCAGGCAAAAAGCAAACAAAATTTTTTTTAAATTCTTGAGATCATTTTGCATTTTTCCTTGCTCCTTCAAAGTAACTTGTGATCTTTACCCAGGTGTAGGGACTATGCCTGTCTAGGCTATGGGGGCCCTCTTGTCCGAAGACTGTGATGTTCGCTTAATGGCGAAAAAAAACTCAAACTTTTCAGTCTTCTTTGATAACAAGTGCATTTGAACCATTTGTGAGTGTGGGTTAGTTTTTTGGTTTGTTTTTTTTTTTAGATTTATTTTATAGTTTTTGAGAGGTGAAAGAGAGAAAGAGAGCTGAGTAGTCTCCACTATTGAACATCACTAGTTGTGACATGATTTCATTCCACACAGGTGGATGTAGGTTCACGCAGGGCAGGAACCAAACTGGGGGCCTCCCACATGGAAGGCGAGAACCATCGCCACCAGGATCAGAGGTTAACAATTATGCTGCAGTTCAGCATATGGGTTTGCATGGTCTGGGACTGGGATTTGAACCCTGGACCTCACGGTTGCAAGGCAAGCACTCAGCCTGTTGAGCTATCCCGACATCCCCAGGTGTGGTTTTTCTATGACAAATATGCACAAAAATCTTGCTAATATAAAATGATGCTAATTTGCTTTCTTCCTTTTCTCTTTTTCTTCCCTTTCTCTCCCCTATCTCCTTCTGCAGTTCTGCTAAGCCAATATTCTCTAGAATGAGCACAAGTTAAACAATCGAACAGCTTTTGTACATCAACATCAAGAAAGAAGATGCTTGGGAGAGATCAGAATATAGAAATGCATATAAACAAGAGTGAAATATCCACTTGTCAAAGCACCTTTTAAATCCAGATCAGCAGATATGGAAGTGATATTCTGGAAGGAGATGTGATTATGGATTAAACACCAGCTCATTGGAAACTATCATTGAATAAGTTCAGATAACATTCATGAGAAATTACATTCATGAGTAATCACATTCAGGAAATATTTCAAGGAAGAAAAATACAAACGTGCTAGAATTAACACATAACATATATGTGTGTGTGTATGTGTGCTGGGGTTTGTAAGCTGTCCTTTTTAAAACAAACTGAAAACAAAAAGCTTTAACCTTTCAACATTATTTTTAAAAAGGCAGCCAATCCGATCTCAGTAGCCAAGAGGCTTATCAAGCATCATTTATGGAGGAAGCATCTTAGAAAATGCCTCTGAACATCTTGGGAGCCATCTTAGGTTCCCCCATCTCTGCTGTTCATTTATTCCACTGTGTAATTAGTTACAACCACTCAGTTAAGAGATGTAACGCTTCAAACTTTTTACCGAGTCTGTGTTCAGTTTGTCTGTACAAGTTATTACTGAGAAAGTGTTTCTGACATAAACTATTACTCCACCAAGCTGTACATTGCAGGAAGCACACCTTCGCATCATAGGTTCTCGAGCAACATAGATCTCCCTGTCTTTCAGGAAATAGCATCAAGGAACTCTGAAGAAATAACATATAGAAAGCTCATTTTCACTTTCGATGCTCATATGTAATATATAGGCTGCTAGCAAATAAATAATTTTTCTAATTCTCCCTAGTCTATACATAAGAATTTAATATACTTTATAAATAAGCATTTAAAATCTCTTCTCTTTTTATTTCTATTTCTTTGTCATATATTTCATCAGAAATCCATATCCTTTCTTTTCTTACTGACAGACACTCATTTTGTTTAAAAAAAAAAATCATTCAATTAAATCTATTTCTTAATGATAGTAAGTGGTACTAACTAAATAAACAATAATTCAATAGCCTTAGAAATAAATGAATATATACTTATACAAGTCAAAGAAACTTGGTAGGAGTAAGATGCCTTTCTGTTTACTAATGTTGATTTCAAAATACTCAAAAATTTTTGTTGGTCGGCGTTTGAAAGTAGTTACAACTAATCAGTTTTTTTCAACAATCTTTAGCTTCCAGGCTCCCCAAACCTACTCTCACCACATATCCTGCCAATATGCAACAACAGAAAAACTTTAATGTTGAAGTAGCTAATTGCTTGAAAATGAACACAAGCTAAAATGTACGTGCAGGGTAATCAGTGTACGCCAGACCATGTTCTATACCTGAGCAGAGAACATACCTTCATTTTTAGACTCAAAATTAAGATTAAGTTAGCATATATCACTGGAGCATATATGAAGGATAATACAAGAAGTGATACAGATCATGGTTGATTTCTCTTATCCTCTATCAGGACCACACTCCTATTTTTGCCAAATGTTTCTGGTACTAGCCATCTGTTCACCATAAATGAAATTATGTTTCAAATGGCTCAAAGTATATTACAGGTATGCTCAAATGAGTGAAACCTCAATTCACAAAGATAAGGATTTTCCTAAAGAACCAAATTAAGGAAATACTTATTGTCTCTAAAATATTAGCCATTATGTGAGTTGTTTGTTGCTTTAAATATTAGCTGTCCTATTGCATTCAGACACCCTACTTACTAAATTTAATTACACACAACTTTCCAACAATTCATCTTTTATTGAAAGGGGGGTACCTCTCTATTTTATCAGCAATAAAAATAGAAGGTATTGGCTTTCTCTTATCCATGTTAATTATAGATTCCATTGAGAGTTTAACATCACTAATAGTGATGTTTACAAAAATGAAAAAGTGTTTCCTATCCACGTGCAAATGGCTTTAAACAGTTTTTTCCATAAAACCTAAGTGTAATTTAGCATACCACAGCTCTCTGAAGATGGGTCATTGAAGATGTAGCATTCGTATGTAGGTAATAACACATGTATATCACTAAATGTTAATTAAGTATAGGAAGTATGTTTTTATCTTTTTTAAAAAAAATAAAGTGGCTCCCTTTCTCATTCTCTTCTGTTGTATTGCGTCCAAAAGTTGTGTGTAATTTTTTTAAGCTCCAGGAAATGTAAAGACATTTGTTGGGATATCTGAATTTCTGTAAAAAATAAAAATAAGATTTTGTTATTTTGACGGATGCTTGGTTGAGTGGCACACATTCAGTGCATTGTGTCTCTCTTTGTCCTCTGATCCAGGAGCAAGTAATGATTTCATTTAAAAACTATCTTTGGAAAAATTTCCTTCTTGTCAGATTCCATAATATTTGCCACCAGCAGGACCCTCATGTAGAATTCATGATTAACATTTTCAGAGCCTCCTCTAGCCAAGTATAGATACACATCAAGCTAAATTTTCATGTACTCAGTAGAATGAAATTGATAAGTAAAAAGCCAGACTGTTCAAGTAAAACTTGACCTGAAATATTGAATTAATTGTTCAATCTTTACTTTGCAAATTGAAAATAGCCACCTGCTCATCAGACATAAGCAACCCTTTTATAATAATTCATATTGAGTGTGTGTTGTCTAGGTGAGTTCCAATGCCAGATCCTTTATTTACTATATGACTCTGAACAACTCTAAACCTCCATGTCCTCATCTATAAAATGGGCATAAATAATAATACCTGACTCCATTGTGGTGATGTGAGGATATAAATTGCAATGGTGTTGTTGTGCTTGACTAGTAGGAGATATTCAATGAATATTAATTCCTTCTCCTCCTACTTACATGCAAGACACTGAAGGAAGAAAAAGAAAACAGCCTCTGCTCTCAAAATGCTGAAGATAATTAGAGAAACATTTATGACCAAGGATTGAAAATTATAATGCCTACAGGGGCCAGGTAGATAAGTAGATTAACAGAGCAAAGCAAGCTAGGTTGGGAGATACAATGGTACCTTGGTTCACGAACGCTTCTGTTCACAAACAACTCGGTTCACGAACAGAAAAGTTCATCAAAATATGCTCCGGTTCACGAACTCCGCTTCGGTTCACGAACAGGAGCCAAGGCCATTTTAATGCTATTTCCTGGCTGTCACATGGTTGTGACTTCCTGTAGGAAGATCGTGGAGAGAAAGAGACACAGAAAAAAGTACACTGTGAGTACTTTCAGTGACTTTTTTTGATTTTTGTTGTGCTCTTTCTACATTACTATACTGTGTATTGTAATTTGTTTCATATTTTTTGTGCTTCAAAAACCGAAATAAAAGGTCAGAACGGATTAACCGGATTTACATTGAACCCTATGGGAAACTGTGCCTCGGTTCACTACCAATTCGGTTCGCGACCAGAGTCAGTTCACGAATTAAGTTCGTGAACCGAGGTACCACTGTAGTAGGAAATAGTGGGCACTGTGGAGCACTGGAGAGCCTAGGTCCTGTCTAAAGAGAGTTAGTAGGGGAAGCTGGGATGGCTAAGCAGGTTAAGCACTCACTCTGCAGCCCCAGAGACCAAGGATTGAATCCTGGCCCTGGCCTGTGATGACCCATACGCTGAACTGGGATGTGCTTCCCATGTGGGAGGCCCCCAGTTAGGTTCTCACCCCGGCTCAGCCCCTGGCTCAAAGGGATGTATCTTTCATGTGGGAGGCCCCCAGCCCAGTTCCCACCCTTCAAGGCCCCTGCCCACATGTGTGGAACGAAACCATGCCGAAAACTGATGACATACAACTATGGAGACTGCTCTGGGCCCTCCCATCTCTCTCTGTCTCTGTCAAAAACAATAAAATAAATCTTTTAAAAAATAAAGAGAATTTGTAGCCAATATTCAGTTCTAGTCACTCAGTAAATAAGCAGTAGGTCCCTACTGTGTGCCAGGTACTATTCTAAACTTTGAGAAGATCGTGGTAAACCAGACAAGCAAGGTCCCTGCTCTTATAGGTCTTAAGTTCTAGTAAGAAAAGAGACAGTGAACAGGAAAACATCCGCTAATAATAGATACCCTAGAAAACATTAAAAGATGGTGATGATGAAGAAAGGGGAAGACTAATCAAGGAAGACAACTATGAGAAGGTGGCATTTAAGTGAGAATGATAAGAAGGAGCCAGCCACATGAAGAAGGGACAGAACACACCACACAGAGGGAGCCACCAGCATGAAGCCTCCAAGGCAGGAATGAGATGGCGGCTTGAGGAGCAGTGATGTGAGCTGAGCCAGCAACGAGCTCTGGGCTTTGTAGACCAGGTTGGTTAGTACATTTTTTCAGTGTGAGAAAAAAGCCATTTTAGAGCCTTTAGAGAAGCCTTATGCAACCTATGTTATATTTTTCAAAGATTACTCTTGGCTTCTGCTTATAACAGTAGGAACTAGATACTCTGAAAAGCTTTCCTTATACGTACTACTAGATTACAATGAGATTTTTATTTTTAATAAAGAATTTATCTTGCAAGATAGTAAGATAAATCCCAAAGGCATTTAAAAAAAGAAGAGTAAACTGAAAACCAAGTGTGAAGTGTAAGCAAATGCAGAAATTGGGATTGCCAGAAGGCAAACCATATTATCAGTGTAGGGAAGGAGACTAAGCCTTGGGCCATTGGAACTGGATGAGCTAAATTTGAGCATCTCACTCTAAACCAGGACCCTTGAAGATGGGCACAATCTTAGACAAGGGTGGCCCAGAAAAAATATTCATGCTGACAAATGAAGCCTATCTACACAGTGTCTCTAGAGGAAAAAGAAAAAGAAAGAAAAAGAGAAATAATCACCTCCTGAAAGTTTTAATCCATGGATCTGGAGCCCTTATGTCTGGAATTCAATGGTATTTGCTCTATGTATTCAAAGAAATTAAAGGGCTTGCTAGCACCCTGGTAGCTGGCAGATATAAACACAGATTTTTTCTGAAGGGAACCATCTCTAACATATATCTTACCAATTAAGCTCAACAAAGTATGAGACTCATGTTTCTGCACATCTTGCCAGCAGAGATACTGACTGCTTTTATTCCAGGCTATCTTTTCAAGATTTCTTGAATAGCAAACAATTGAGACAAGGCCTCCCACCAGAGCAAAGAATAAGTTTGTTCATTGTTCTATAATAAAAATAATGTCTCCCTGAGAGGCAAGGTCAGGCTGGTTCATTGCCCATTATAAAAGATTTAGGTTCCATAAGCTCAAGGTTCCTCTTTCCTGTAATGCAACCCCATGCAATGTGGGTAGCATCCAGCCCTCTTCTAGTAGCCCTCTGGGGATGCAGCAGGAGAACCAACACCCACTTGCTGTGGCCTGCTCAGCCCTGAGTAATAATGCTCTTTGTTTCTGACCCAGGAGTTTCATGTTCTGCCAGCAACCATGAGTCTGTAGCTGGCTAGCTTCTTAGTTAGCAAGCAGGATAAAGTCTTAGGTTCTTCACAGTTCTTCAGTTATCCACTTGAAAAAAATAATTAGATATCTGACACACATTATACATGAAAACCTATATGAGCTACATTAAGAACTTAACTGTGAAAGGCAAAATTTTAACTTTTAAAAGAAAATATAGATAATTTCAGGAAAGGGATGGATTTATTGAATGAAACAAAATCATAATTGGTAGATTCAACTAGATTAAAATAAAAGTCTTCTGTTCATCAAAATATTCTGTAAAGAAAATAAAAAGCCACAAATTGTGAGACAGTATTTGCTAAAGATATTTCTGGTAAAGGATAACAATATACAGTAGATAAAGAACTCTTAAAAATCAATTTCCTAAAAGCCAAAAAAGGGGGTGGGGGGACGCAGGGGGAATGAGCAAATGATATGTACAGGAGTTTAACAGAAAAGAAAACACAGGTACCAAACATATGAAAAGATACTCAATTTCATTAGTTATAAGAAAATGTCAGCAACTGCACAATGATAATATTCATTTTATTGGCATAAATTAAAAATATAACATTAAGCATTAGTATAGTTACACAGAAATGGAGCTTCTTATTACTGTTGGTAAGAGTAAAATATGATATAATCACTTTGAAAAAAATTTGGCTTTATCTTGCAAAATTGAACAATACATACACTAAATTCATCAATTATATTCCTAGGTACATATATGCTGAAGAAATTCTTACACATAAGAACCAAAAACAAGTACAAGAATGAAAAAACAAATATTCATCAACGGAGAATAGATGAATAAATTGTGAATCCTTCATAACTAATTTTTAGTTAATGTACTACTACTATAAGCATGCAAATGAATAAACCTAAGTTGCAAACACCAACCTAAATAATTATATTGTATTAGATATACCATATCATGTTGAGTGGGGAAAAAACAAGTTGAAGCAGATTCACTATGGCTCAATTTTTTTTAATCTCAGAAACAAGCAAAACTAAACTATATATTGTTCAGTGACAAATGCCTATATGGTAATACTCTAAAGGTAGAAGCAAAAGGGTGATAAAAACAAATCTCAAGACTGCTTACTTCTGGTGAGTAAGGAGGAATTGTAATCAAGGAAAAGTATAAAGACAATTTCAATAGTTCCTTATCTTCATTGAGTAGAAGGTTCATAGGTTCACTTGTTTCCTGCTTCCTAAATTATATATATCAAATTTTGTTGGGGAAGCTGGGATGGCTCAGTGAGTTAAGCACTCACTTTGCAGCCCCCGGGGACCGAGGGTTGAATCCCGGCCCCGGCCCATGCTGAACTGGGGAGTTCCCCCAGGTCAGTTCTCACCAGGGTGAGACCCTGGCCCAGTTCCTGCCCTGTGCAGCCCCGCACCCACCTGTGGAATGAAACTATGTGGAAAAACCAATGATGTGCAACTATGGAGACTACTCTGGGCCCTCCCCCTTCTCTCTGTCTCTGTCTTTGTCCCTCTGTATCTGTCTCTCTCTCTCTCTCTCTGTCAAAAACAATAAAAATAAATATTTTTTAAAAGTTTTGTCCATGGAAATAAGATGAAGTTAATTAAATATTTTAAAAAGAAAGCTGACAATTATGAAGAAAAGAGATAGTAAGGGCAAGCATAGAAGCAGGGAGATCGGGGCAAGGTTATTGCAATGTGAGAGAAGGTGATGGCATGAACTAGAGCAGAGGTGGAAAGAGGTGACTAGATTTCGGAGAGTGGTGCAGATTGGGTTTCCTGGGAAGCTGACTCTGAAAGAGATCATGTTTGAATAAATTAAGGTGCAGTGCTCTCAGGACCAACATCTGTGGAACAGAAGTGAGGGGAAAGGCAGGAAGCAGGTGGGAAGAAGAAGGTGGGCTGTGATGCATTCTCAGTGAAGACCTCCACAGATTCCACAGGAAGCACAGAAGCTGGGATAACTTGTCAGAGTTGTTCTGCACTACGTGGGCGCCAGGCTTTAAGCATGTCACTGCACATGGGCTGCTTGCCCTCAGGAAGTGGGTGTGGTCTTGGGCATGGGCTCTCTTCAGCTGAGGGTCATTTCCAGAGAAAGCAGAGGACTGTGAGGTGGCAGCGTATCCAGCAGCGGGGGGATTAAGTGTTCTGGCCCTGAAGAGGGCTCTGGGGAGCACCTCACAGCATCCATTACAGACATGTGTTTTTGGAATATGAGACTTATTGATAGATTAAATGTGGAAGAGGAGGGAAAGAGAGCTACTAATTTTTGCTCTGAGAGTATGTGGTGGTGATGGTGGTGCCATTTACTGAGATAGGAAGAAGAGGAGGAGGTTTGGGAAATGCAAATTCAAAAATCTTTTTGGGGAATGCTGGGATAGTTCAGTGGTTGAGCGCTTGCCTCGAAATCACGAGGTCCAGGGTTTGATTCCTAGTCCCACCTATGCAACCCCAATATGCTGAAATGAAGCGCAACTGGTAACCACTGGGATGGCATGACAGCAAAGGTTCTCACCTCCCACACATGAGACCCCGGGTTCAGTTCCCGCCCTGCATAGCCCCACATCCACCTGTGTGGGATGGAACCATGTCACAACTAATGACGTACAACTAATGATATACAACTATGGAGACTGCTCTGGGCCCTCCCCTCTTCTCTCTCTTTCCCTTTCTCTCTCTCTCTCTCTCTCTCTCTCTCTCTCTCTCTCTCTCTCTCACCCTCTCTCAAACAATAAAAAATAATCTTAAAGAAACAAAAAAATATTTTTTGTGAAATTTAAATTCAAGTTGCTTATTAGAAATTCGATAGGAGATGTCAAGTTAGACAGGCAGTTAGATGTAGATATGTGGAGTTCTAGGGAGAAGTCCAGGCTAGAAACTCAATTTCATAGATATGGCAGATAAGCAGCTTTTAAAGCTCAGAGGCTGGATGTGATCATTTAGGAAGAATATACAAACATAGAAGAGGACCACAGGCCAAGCAAAGACCACTCTGACTTCAGAAGTAGAGCAGAGGACAGAAGCCAGCAAAGGAGACTAAGAGGAACCTAGGAAATGGAGTGTTAAGCAGGCCAAGAGAGGAAAAAAAGTATTCAAGAAGTGGAGAGTAATTAAGTATCAAATGCTGCTGAAAGGTCCAGTGAAGACAAAAGCAGAGAAGAGACCATTGGATTGGGCAGTTACAAAGGTTACTGGTGATGTTGACAAGAATACTCTTTGTGAAGTAGTGAAAATATAAGCAGTGAATTGGAGGAAAGAGTTGAAATTGAGGAGGTAGAGAGAGCAATATTCAGTTGTAGCCATTTGAATCTGAAAGACTAGGGGGCTAGCTTTTCTAGTTTCTCAAGACAAGACAGAAATTTTTATAATATTAAATATCTGATAAGTTAGTACATTGTTAAACAGTTCGGACTAACATTATGAGAGTCAAAAACACTTATGAGTCAGGTTCAACCTGTGAGTTGTGAGTTTCTGACTTTCATAGAGAGGGCATACTCTCAAAGAGTAACTAAATATGGTGGCAGAACACGCTATATAACAGGAGAGTGAGTTCAGGAACCCTTGAGAAGGCTGGACTGAGTAGAAAGTTGGGTAAAATCCATTTAAAATGATCACAGAGAGGAAGGCAGCCTCAGATGGACTTTCTCAAGGTCAAGATTGGGGGAGTGGGAAGCAAAACTTCTTGGCAAATACTCTAGCTATATAACTTATCCTCCAATCTAGCACTAATCAGCACTAACACCTTTTGATTTCTGTGTGGCCCTCTCAGTGATGCTATTTAAAAGTAGGAAAGCCAGATTGTTAATGGCTTTTAATTCCAGATACTTAGAAGTTTGGACTTTATTCTGCAGGTAATGGAAAATCATTGAAAGGTTTTGAACCAGGGAAAGATGTAATCAAAGTGCAATTTTAACAAGATTATTTCTTCAACAATGAGCAGAATGGAGTCACGCCAGGCAAGGTTAAAAGAAAATAATCCACTTAAGAGACTCTTCCAGTTGTCGACATGGACACCAAGAAGTAAAGACTGACTGGGTGTGAGGCATGAGAGAGAGAACCCAGATGATGCTCAGATTTCCAGTCTACAATACTAGAAGGTTGGGGGTGGAGGGAAGAGGTGACAAAGGGGTTGCATGGGCTGATGTGATAAAAGCTATAATAGCCAATATTTGGATAGCACCATATAGCTTACAAGTACTTTCATGTACATTATCACATTTGCCCTGTGAGGTATTATTATGCCCATTTAACAAATGAGAAATCTGAGCCTCAGAGAGGTTAAATGATTTGTCCATAAGGTCTCAGAGGATGGTTTTAACCATAGACATCCTCACTCCCTGTTTTTTTTAAAGACTTATTGTTTTTGACAGAGACAGAGAGGGACAGAGACAGAGAGAAGGGGGAGGGGGCCAGAGCAGTCTCCATAGTTGTGTATCATCAGTTTTCAACATGGTTTCATTCCACACAGGTGGGAGGAGATTGCACAAGGTGGGAACTGGACCGTGGACCTCCTGCATGGGAGGCACGCCCCCTCGAGCCAGAAGCCAAACCAGGGGGCAAGAACTGAACAGGGGGCCTCCTGCATGAGAAGCACACCCCAGTTCAGCATATAGGTCTACACAGACCGGGGCTGGGATTCGATCCTTGGTCCCCGGGGCTGCAAAGCTAGCGCTTAACCTGCTGAGCCATCCCAGCTTCACCCACTCCATGTTTTGACAATAGCTTTCAGATACACTTGGGTTCTTGGTAGTCTGTGGGTAGGAGTCAGCCTGTGTTTGCCTTTAAAAAGTCAGGTCCTAAAACTAGATTCTTGAATGGATTAGCTGAATTCTATTTCTTTGATACTGGCTCCTTGTGAACCCTCTAGAAGAAACTAATAATTTGCATATGATAGCTAGAGAAAAAAAGGAAATTTATTTCTAAGTCAGTTTTCCACTTTGAGAACATTTAGCATCCAGGTATACATGTACAGCCTTCTCTGAAATAAAATACTAAGTCTCTCTTTTGTGTAGGATACGAGTTAGAACATTAAAATTTATCCCTTGAGAGCCAAATCTTGGGGGACAGAGAAAAGTAAAGGCTTTTCCCTCACCTCTCACTGCCTGCCACTCACTCTGTCAAGTAAGCTGAGAATTCCCATCTAATGAGTGAGATCTATTTTATTATCTCAACCACAAGTCAATAGACCCTGGCGCTCAGATAGCAAACCAACCTCTGGGTTGATCCTAGCTCCCCAAATCACTTAAATACTGTCTTTTTCTCTCGCATCACCTTAAAGAAACCTCCCCAAGGACTAAATTGGCAGCTATATTAGCAATTATGGACTAATGGCTGATTCTCAGCCAAACTAAAATGGCAAACTGAAAGAATCCTGGAAGTATGTACATGTGTATTAACAAGTTATCTTGCTAATTCAGTTTCCCAAGTTTAAATATTTTCTTAAATCTATGGCTTCTTCCTAAGCAGGAATTTCTAAAAGTTTAGAAGCAGCTTTTCTTATAGTATTCTTTCCACTTTTTAGGTCTTCTGACTTTAAAAAGCTTGTGAATTCTCTTCTAGGTGATTACAACCCATTTGGGTTAAATACAGTTGACCTGATCATGTGATGAAGTGGTGAAAAATGATGAAGGTGCTTTCCTAGAGGTTGGTTAATTTACTACAGGACCACCCCTCCCTCCACGATCCGAAAGTAGAGCCTTCCTATCCTATGGAACCTTTCATAAGCCCAAATGGTATAGAGTGAAGAAATAATTACCTTAGGACACATCTTGCTAATGATGCATAAAATAAATCGAGATAAAGCACAGATGCTCACAGACACGGCTGCAGCGGCTTGACGCTGAGCGTGAGTCCCAGGGAAGGAGTTTGGCGATGCCGCTCTCACTGCTCCGGGTGCGCGCTGCTCTGTGAGGAGGGCTGGCTGCAAAACAAACGCTGGACGCTGTTTTCGCTTTTCACCCTTTTTTGTTAAATCAAAATTTCTTTTCGGATTTCTTTTGGTTAGCGAAAAGAAGTACTAATGTAAGTCTTTCCTAAAAGCAAAGTGGCCTAACCGTAAACTTTGGAACTGTGGCGCGAGGCCGGTGGATAACTGCATAGATTTAGAAAGCAGTTGGATTTTTAAAACTTGGTTTATACTGCCATCTAGTGGTATATTTTCTGTAGTTCCACTACGTTACCCTTAGAAACATAGAATCTAGAATTTATGCTAGCAAATACAGTGCTCCCTCGCCACTTCGCGTTTCATGATTTGCGGCTTCAGTGCTTCGCGGGTTTTTCCAAAACATTCATCAAAAAATAAAAATGAAAAAATACAACCATGTCGGCAGCCACATGGCGGAAAGGAGCGTTGTTTCATGTTGATGAGCGAGAGAGAAGGATCCCTGCATGTCAAAGAGATGAGTTGACTCAGAGTACATACCACGGGCTCTCATAAAGGCGCGTGATTGGTTTCCAGTTCCCGATGAAGACCTCCTTGAGATGACAAAGTCTGCAAGTGAGGAAGAAAATGAAGAGGAAGACGAAGAAGACACTGAAAAGCGTGGCCTTACCCTGGAGAATCTGCAACAATTGTGCAACATGGCAAGAGCGATGCAACAATTTGCACAAGACATTGACGACAATATGGTTCGAGCTGTCGAGTTCAGCAATCGGGTTGACGGGGTCATGTCCTGGTACAGGGGAATTTTGAAGGAAAAGAAAAAACAAAGACAACAACTACCCATCACCATGTTTCTCTCCAGGGTAAAGCCCCCGGCTCTACCGTCAGCGCCTCCAGCAGAAGAGTCTCCGAGTGAGCCTAAAGCTTCTACGAGTCAAGTGAGAGCCTCTCCTCCACCACCAACACAAGACTCTTCGCCTCTCTCAGAAAGCAATGTTGATTCATGTTTATTACTGTATAAGGTTTTGTAATTAACCTTATTAATTAGCACTGACACGTTTAAGTAAATACGTATACTGTTGTAATTTTTGTCTTAAAT
>PVKE010040675.1:0-14487 GCA_004027555.1 Craseonycteris thonglongyai
GGGAAGTGCAGCCGCCCTGCTCCACAGTCCCTGTTCCACTTTAGGCTCTGTGATCTGATTAGGGCACTGCGTGCTGTCCCTTGAGTTCGGATGTTAAATTGTCCACAGTCTTGTGGGGCTTCCACGCTCCCTAGGTCTCGGCGTCCAGCCCGCCCTCGATCCAGCTCCACTTTGACCGTAGTCCCCCAATCCCCCTTTGTTTTTGCCAGCCCCGGGCCGCGCTCCGAGTCTCTGTCCCCGAACCGCTGCTTCCCTTTTCCTCTCCCGCTCTCCCCTTTTTTCTCTAACCTTTGTATGTTGTTCCGTGTTGTGTGGTTCTCTTAGTTGAGGTTTCTTCTCAGGGTTTCCCCTGTGGACTCCCCTCTGTTCACAAGGCCCTTCCCAGGCAGTTAACTGCGTTCTCCTCTCCTCTCCTGACTTCTTACCTAATGGCTACTTCCTTCCTCCATACTTCTTTGCCTCTCTCATCAGAATTCTCAGTCTGCCCAATTTCTCATCTGTCCCTAACAAAGCTTAGTCTCCACTTTCATTCCCTTTTCTCCTGGGAAGTTAAAAGATTCTATAGAAAATCACATAATCAAATAGAATAAAACCACACATAACTGAGAACTGTGTCATTTGGTGCTACCACAAATACTTTATCTCTAGCTTTGATTGAGTCTTCAACATTAATCAACCCATCTTCTATTCACCTCTAAAGTTCTCTTCTATTCAGGACTTTAGCTCTTCCTATTCTTCCACCTCCATGCCAAAGTGACTGACACTACAAATAAATTTAGACACATTGGAAATTAACTCTCACACTTTTATCCCTAACTTTTCAAACATTCACTATTCCTTATTCATTCTTATCTCACTCAAATAAATGGATATCTTTCCTCTTTCACAACCTAACTTCTACAGAGGTGACTTCATCCCTGCCTCTCTCTCCTTAAATGTCACAAATTAGCTTCATCAATTATTGCCCATGTCTTAGACTTTAAACTTCTACCCATTAGCTCTAAGCATGTGTAAGTTTCTCATATAATGAACACCACCTATCTTCCTTCTCATTTACTCTAAAATCCCTCGAAAATATTGGTTTTCTCTTTATTTATTTTTTAATTTATTACTTAATTGTTGTCATTGTTTAGGCAGATCTGAATCCACTAAATTTTACATTTTTCCCCAATCACTCTACCAATACTACTCTCAGGGATATTATTAGAAGTCTCAGCTTCAGTTCTAGTTTTAAGATCCAGTTGCTTTTTTCTGATTAATCATATTTTACTTAATTATAGCATTTATTATTGCTATTTTTGAAATGCTGTCTTGCCTTAATTCCTAGAACATCATTTCCCTCTTAACTTCTCTTTCTCCCCATTTATTGCTATTTTGTTCTTATTATTGTTTGGGGGAATGCCTTCACCCAGCCCTTTAAGGACAGGTGTTATACACCACACACACACACACACACAGATTGATTTGATCCTAAACTCATCATCTCTCCTGAATGACAGAACAGTAGTATCAGTTACCCTCTCATTTAACGCACTTCACACACATCTCAAACATATCCACTTTTCTGCAGCCCTTCCATGACTCAATAGAAACCACATGCTTGTTACCTATTCCTTAAGAATAATTAGATTTTAGACCCAGAAATTCAATACCTTATTTGTTTGTCCCTGATCATCCATGCAAGTTTATAGGAAGAGGTTCTATAGAACTACTTTTAACATCTAAACACTGATCATATGCCTGAGACTGGGTGGGGTGGTTTTACACAGACTGTACCAAGTCTAATCGTCACAATAAACTCAAAAAGTCTATGGCATTTTTATCTCCATCTAAAGATGTGGAGACAGACTAAAGATAAGATCAGATCTTTGCTGAACAAACAAGTCAGAGATATAGAAATCTCATCCAGCCCATCTGTTAGCAGAGTTGTGCAGTGTGTGATGTTGCTTCCATGAGACACAGGTTCAATTTCATTGAAGGTATTGGAAAGAGTGGCATACCCATCACCTCCTCTGCTTACTGAAAGCAATAACAACAATAGTAATAATAGCAGACTACAGTACATGTATTGAATGCTTGCAATGTGGTATACACTGTTTTAAGTGCTTTTAAAATATTAACTCATTGAATCCTCACAATAACTCTATGGCATAGAAACTATACAAGGGCTGCCCAGAAAGTATCCAGCCATGTAACTGTTCTTGTTACCGGTATATTGACAATGAATGGATTTTTTTTCCGAAACAGCCCTTGTATATTACTCTCATTTTACAGATGAGAACAATGAGACATATAGGGATTAAGCATCTTTTCCATTTTTAAATAGTTTGAGGAAAGTGAACACTAAGCAGTGTGTTCTAAAGTCCATATCCGTGATCTCTATATTACACTCTCTTGCTATTTAAGCATTTTTTTGTATGCATCTTAAAGTAACATGAGTGCTGGTTCCTATGCATCCCTTCCCCCACTAGCACCATCACTATACCACCTGGCTTTGTCCCAATAATTAACAGTCCTGCTGTTAATTAATGCTTTTTTTTTTCTTCTTTTCTTTCCCTCCCTGTTTTGACTTGTTAGTTTTATAACAATATATGAAGATTGCTTTTCTCTCAGTTCCCCCCAAATCATGCCACATTCTGTTTCATCCTGGATAATATAATTTTACTGATATTTTTCATAAACACACACTCACCCCTACCACTACAAAAAGTAAAATAAAAAACAACTTCATATTACTACCACTTTCTCCATATAGACTTCTAAGTTAAGGGCAATAATATAATCTATTGTTTAAGCCAAGACACTTTTGAGAGGGGTGTATTGCAATTGTGCTGGAACAGCAAGTATGAATTTGGGTTGTCCCAGGCAAACAGGAGGTACGGTCACATCACTTGTGACCCACAGAAGATATCACAGCTGCACAACCAAATAGCTGACTGAAGAGATTTCCCAGCAAACAGCCTCCCCACTGGCAATGACGTCATAGCTTCCCCCAAAAGTACTGAGTACAGCAGAATTGGAATGCTGCCGGGATCTTCAAATAACAAGCGCAAAGAAAACAAACTTGCCCAAATTTTAAAACAGAAGATGAAGAAGAAGAGGATAAGATTTTGTTTTCTAAGTTATTATAACCAATGGAAAGTAGACAGAATTGAATAAAAATGGACTTAAAAGTATTTAGTAATATTTCTCTAAATCTGAAGGATTTAAAGAACAGAGACCTCACTTTTCAAAGTCCTTCCAATAAAATCCTCAGTTTAATCTCATTGAAAACACTCATTTTTTGTTAAACAAACATTATCTAATGAACAAAGGATTTTTTTCACAATCCTTTCATATCTTGTTATTCTCAAGTATAAATTAAAGCTTTTAACTTGTCTTTATAATTCAAGCTCATTTCAACCCTCTAACCTTTCTCTATAGTATTTAATACTGTTAGTTCCAAAACATAAAGACCAACTTGCAAAAAAAAAAAGAATATATAATGAAATCCTGAAGTTCATAATATGAAATTGGTAATGATTAAGAACTAACTTTTACCTATTCAAGCTATTTTCAGGATTCATTTCTATAGTTCTTCAGCTAGAGACAATGTTGTATTTACTTGAGTCTCAGAAATTGATCTGAGAATTTTTTTGTTGTTGGTGGTTGTAAAATCTATAACATCACTATTTCATGTCTGTTATTGGTTTAAAATAACAACAATATGGGTGCATGTAAGTATCTCTGGGAACTGTATTAATTATAAATTTCTGGGTTTTATAAAGGCTATAATGTGTATAAAGTTTTATTATGTGATAGTGAATTCTAGACTGGAAATCTTAATCCTTTCTCTTCCCTGCCCACTATCTTGTATCTGCTTCACATTTAGATGTGAAGAGGTGGGGAGAGGGGTGATGGCACAAGCCCAGAGTGAAATTTTAAAGTAGGAAACGTTTGCCTTTGATGGACTTCTCAGTTCTTGGAAAAACAGCCTGTTTCACTTCGGGGCTCTCAAAACTGTTCTCTATTCCTACAGAAAAAGAAAAAATAATAATAATTTGCTATCCTGATTTGAATTTTCATGTACTTGCTCCTAGTCTGCATTTACAAGTTTGAACTTTTAGACTCTCGAGTGGATTTAAAAGTCTGACTTTATGTAAAGGAATTTAAGAGGCAAGTTTCCAGCATTGCTGTGATTTTTAGAAAGGAGTCTCCCATTGTCTGCAAACCCATAGCGTTCTGAGGGCCAATAGGAAACCAGGTCTGCTTAAAGGTTTTGGCAGTGATGGACAGCCACTTAGTCAATCAACAATGGTGGCTGGTCTGCAGCCCAAAATGTATTACTGATTCCCAGGAAAGGGGAAAATGGGAATGAAGATTTTAGAAAACTAGTTCACAGGAGCAGCCCAGCAAGATTTGTGAAAGCCATCATGAGAAACCCCCAACTAAGCAAATATCTATCCAAATGTCCAGGACGGATACCCGATCCTGTCCGCTGCGTCACTCTACCCTAAACAACCCACTATATAGATAACTATCTCCTGACTCAGTTACCCTACTCTTTACTATCTCATTATAAAGAGTTTATTTTCAAGATCCAGAATTCAGGGAGAGAGAGAGATAGATTAACAGGATTTTCTGCTCCCAAATCCTTCAAGTTTAAAGATCAAACAGCCCAAGAGAGGATTAGTAGACTAGAAGATTAGAGGTGAAACAGAGAACTATAGCCCTGGAGAACTATCAGTGGGAGCAAGAGAATCCCAGCTAGTGGGACATGAGCTCCAGAAATAGCATGCCACTGACAGTGGAAATGAGGAAAAACTGATCCCTGAAAACTAATTACTATAACAGAAAAGAGAGGAAAACGATGCTTTGTCTCACAGGTTAAAACATGATACTAGTCATAGTTATCTTAATGAGCTGATTTGCATGTGTGCCTACTCAAATGTGCAGCAAAATAATTGCAGTGCGTATCATAAAATTTGTGTTAGATTAACATTGCTTTGCTATTTACTTGATGATAATAAATACAGGTAATCTCCCTCTATGCCCTGAGTCTGATTTGAGAAGCCCCTTGTGAAAATTCTGTCAATACATTTTCTGCGCCTACCATGTTTAAGGCACTGGCTCAACTGCTAAAAATACATTTCCTTCACTTTATAGAGTGGGGAATTCTCAACCTTGACACAACTGACATAGTGGACTAAATGAATAATCCTTTGTTGGAAAGGATTCCTGTACATTGTAGGATGTTTAGCAGCAATACTGGACTCTATCCATTAAATGCCAGTAAGTATACCTCCCAGCCTCCAGTGTGACAACCAAAAATGTCTCCAGATATTGCCAAATGTCCCCTGAGGGTTAAAATCATCCCAGCTGAGATCCACTGCCATAGAAGAATTATCTGTATACCCTGAGCTTAGGATCCTTACTCGTGTGGCACAGTTGCCTTCTTACCAGTTAAAAACCTCAGCTAGTCTTTGTTTTTACACAACAACAAATATTCTCACTGAGTAGGATATCTAAATTGCAAGTCCTGGGTGTTTTCAAAAGGGTTTGTCTTTCACTTGGCATTCATTAAAAAAAAAATCTTGGGAGGTGGGCACATAATGCAATGCATGGGTGATGTGATGTGGACTTGTACATCTGTGAACTACCTAATTGTTACCAACCAATGTCACCCCATTAAATTTAACAATAAAATAAAAAATAAAAATAAATCTTTATTAAGAAACTGTACCCTCCCCCTTCTCTCTGTCTATGTATCTCTCTCTCTCTCTCTCTCTCTCTCTCTCTCTCTCTCTCTCTCTCTCTCTCTCTCTCTCTCTGTCAAAAACAATAAAAACAGATCTTTGAAAAAAAAAAAAAAAGTTGTAAATGTTGGGAAAGCCGAGATAGCTCAGTGAGTTAAGCACTCGCTTTGCAGCCCCGGGGACCGAGGATCAAATCCCGGCCCCAGCTCTTGCAGACCCATATGCTGAACTGGGGTGTTCTTCCCATGCAGGAGGCCTCCAGTTCAGTTCTCACCCCCCAGGTAAGCCCCTGGCTCGAAAGTGTGCCTCCCATGTGGGAGTCCCCAAGCTCAGTTCCAGCCCTGTGTGGTCCCCGCCCACCTGTGTGAAACAAAACCATGTCGAAAACTGATTAAGTACAACTATTGCGACTGCTCTGAGTCCTCCCCCTTCTCTCTGTCTCTGTCTCTGTCTGTCTCTGTCAAAAACAATAAAATAAATCTTAAAAAAATAAAGCTGTAAATGTTAAATAAGTTGCCATTGGCCCCTGAACAATACCTACACATTTACCACCTACCTAAGAGGTAAGAAGGCAAGAGAATCACATTATATTAGCCAATTAAACTCTTTCATTCTTAAGCCATACATTAGAAAAAAGCTGGTAATAAGTAACTCTCTACAGAGTTATCAATTATTTGGGAACAATTAGTTCTGAGACCATAGCACATAAAGCATTGAGCAGTCATATTACAAATATGGAGAGGCTCATTTGCTTTTCTCATATAATCTAGGACTTCTAGAAGTATAAAACCCATTAGATTAGATGAGGTTTTTAACTCGTCACTCTTGTAGCCTCATAGTGGAACAGAAAATCAAATCCTTGAGAATTAGATTGAGTGCACCACAACATTCCTTATCATTTGGGATCTAACCAATACCATCAAAATAAAGACTTAAAAATTTAGATTTTAAAATACAAAAGAAATTAGTTGTGCTACATTGTTAATCTGCAGCCTAGGTTTCTCATCTATACCTTAACAATAAGAATCAACGCTAAGTGAGATAATGGTCAAATGCTTTATAAGATTTAAATATTCCTCAAAAGCTTCAGATGATTACCTAAACCAGAAGCAAGATGTAAGACTAGGCAGATTAATGATCTGATATAGGATGGTAATTCCCATGGTTTCTAAGGAGCACAAACATCAATCATTTAATAAATATGTGTTTTCCATTGGACTCCAGACTTGGTCGGAAAAAAAATCTCAGTGGTGATAAAATTGCCTAAGTTGTCCTAGCATAACAATATGATGTCACTTAAAGCCAGGCCTATTTCTAACATAACACATTTCTAATCTCTCTTTTAAATTTTGTTTTATTAATACCATAATAAGCACCCAGAGGTGGAAATCTACATAACTAGACAATAAAGTGATGGGTTCAAACAAGATCCCACAACTCTGTTTTTTGAATAATTATAGGAAAGTTTCCTTTTTTATAATACAATTTTATTTCTTTTTTAAAAATTGTACTATAACTGACTTTTCTACCTTTCCATTCCTCAGATAACTACATCAAGGCTTTCAAACCCCGTGGTCTCCAGTTGTGATGTGCTGAGAAGACATCACCTGACTGTAAGTACCATATTTTTTGCACTATAAGGTGCACATGACCCTAAGAGGCACCTAGGCTTAGAGGAGGAAAACAAAAAAATATATATATTCTGAACCAAATGGTGTACTAATATATTTAATAAAATATAGCAGAATAATATTTCAACCATGTAAAGTCAACAGCAATATTAAGAACCATCATCACTGTCATTAACAAATGAGAGACTTTAAGGTTTAAGCACGCTTCTAGTTTTCCGGAAACCCCAAAAACTCATCATCACTAATGTCAGAATTTATGAAGCCCAGTTGCTCACTATCACTGATGTCACTTTCTTCACCATCTTCATATATGATACTATCTTCAGTTCCATCTAAGGCATTGCTAATGACACATTTTTTGAATGATTATGCAATAGTTTTGTCCTTTACTGAGTGCCATGATGTTTTAACCCATTCACGAACTTGAATGATAGTGGGCCTCTCCATTTGTCCAATAGATGTCAAATCATAATTACCAGCAGCCATTCATTTGTTCCACTCTTCTTGCATAAAGACTTTAAATAGTTTGTTGATGGAAACGTAGAGTGGTTGCAACTGGCTGGTAAGATCCCCAGAAATTACTGCCAGATGAGTCTTCACTTCTTTAAAGCTCATTTTTGTAGTTTTGCTAATATGTGCTCTAAACTGGTCAAGCACTAATACAGCAGGTTTTTTCAGAAGCCCTCCCAGGACAGAGTCTGCGGGTAGAAAATCACTCAGGCACGGCAAGCAGGTACAGGCCAGAGTAGGCACGTGGGGTCGCAAAAGGAAGGCCTGCGCCTGCCTACCGATCCTTCCAACAGCGCACTACTCCCTGCAGCATGCACCAACAGCCTCACGTCCTCCACATCACCAGCCACCTCAGTCTCCTGCATACACTGACCATTTTTCTGGAACCACAGACTGGCACTGAGATGGTGTGAGACCAGGGCATTATAGAATAGGAACTAAGGGATTAGAAAGTACTTCTAACCTTCCAAAAGCTCCACTTCCCCACACTTCTCACTTGGCAGTTAACTGGTTGGCAGTGGAGGCAGTTCTACTGGCACAGACCCCACCCAGTGTCAAAGAGAATTGGCAGTTAGCAAAGTGCACTCATACTTGTTATTAGCCTCAGCTGATTCGATAGGTCAGCGGTTGTAGCTGGGAGTGTCAGGCAGCTCTCTGCACTCTCCCAGGTCCCGGATGATGGGCAGATGTGGACAGCAACTGACCAGACGCTCTGAGAGTCAGCAGTAAAGTGGGACATTTAAGGGTCCCCAGGGGTTTTTCGTGGGCCTACCACTTCCTCTTCTAACAGCTGTCACTACCACTGACAGGTCAGGTAATACACATCGCAGTCTATGATGCAATATTCGCTCCTTAAGACACACAGACATTTCCACCCATTTGTGGGGTGGGAAAAGGTACATCTTATGGAGTGAAAAATACAGTAAGTCTCAATTAGCTGAACAGTTATTTAAGTCTTCTGAGGGCTGTTGGGAAAAAGTCCAGCCAATGTCAATATAACGAGAATTATTACATGGTTGGATACTTTCTGGAAGGTCCTCATATATGCTGAGAGATTATTTTCTTTTTTAAATTATTATATGGTAATTTCTTCTTTCAGTGTACAGTTCTGGGG
This sequence comes from Craseonycteris thonglongyai, assembly GCA_004027555.1. Lineage (NCBI taxonomy): Eukaryota > Metazoa > Chordata > Mammalia > Chiroptera > Craseonycteridae > Craseonycteris > Craseonycteris thonglongyai. Next base: position 8,991 of record PVKE010040675.1, read on the forward strand.
AGGTCAATAATATGGATCTGTGTAACTACCTCTACAAATAAAATATAAAACTATTCCCTCACACCCCAAAACTCCCTATGCTACTCTTTATAGTAATATTCCCACCACAACCATAACTCTGGCAACTACGGATCTTTTCACTGTCTATAGTTTTCCTTTCCCAGAACACGATGTAGTTAAGTTCATACAGTATGTAGCCTTTTCCACACAAGCTCCATTCACTCCCATGTATCTTTGAGAATCATCCATCTTGTGTGTTTCAATAGCAATATGTATCAATAGTTTGTTTTTTTTTATATCTGAGTAGAATTCCATTGTAGGAACACACCACAGCTTGTTTATCCATACCCTACTGAAGAATATTAAATTGTTTCAGCTTTTGACTACACAAATAAAACTGCTCTGACCATTTGTCCATGGTTTTAATGTGACCATAACATTTCATTTCTCTAGGGTAAATACCCAGGAGTAGGTTTGCTGATGCATATAGTAAGTATATGTCTAACTTTGAAAGAAACTGCCAAACTATCTGTACAATTCTGCACTCTTACCAGAAGTGTGTTAGTTTCAGCTGCTTCATATCCTCACTACCACTTAGTACTATATTCTGACAGTTTTAAACTAACAATGCTAGAACAACTTTATTAAAAAATATCTTTATTAACTGGTATAAGATGGTATATGCTTAGTATAAAGCACCTAGCACTCCAGTTGGGAGATAGCATTATTTTCTAAAAAGGTCTTTTGCAGAAAATACTCTGATACTGAACATTTGAAACCATAATAAAATGTTCTATTCAATAGTACAAGATCCTCTAAAATGGTATTATATAATTTGTCAGGGAGCTATAATGGCCCTGAACTACTTGTTTTTGTGTCCATGGTAACTATAAAATTGTACTCTGTGGTTTTTGGAGCTACTACAAGGACCAGACCACATTCATTATTTCAAAAAATATTCTATGTGATATGTTATACCAGGAATGTCATAAGTAGCACAGATTTGGTTATGTCCTCATGAGGTGTGTGTGTGTGTGTGTGTGTGTGTGTGTGTGTGTGTGTATGTGCAACTGGTTATTGTACATACATACATGATAACAGCCCGTCACATGAGTAATTATTTAATCTAAAGTGTATGTAGGGTATATTAATTAGTTTGGGATGTTTTAGTAGAAATTGGCCTTAGTTTGATTGATGCCAGGTACTCACTCATAGAAGGCATAAATAGAAAACATTAACTTTGCTTTAATTCTGAGTTTATAACAAATCACAAAATAACCAAGTATGTCTGAGAAATTTATGGTAATTAGAAACTAAAATATAATACAAATTGTGATAACTGAACAACCACCTCCAATGCAAAATTTTGTAAAAAGCAGGTCTAGATTGGAAAGAGGAAGAAAACTATGAAGAGCACCTTAAAATATCAAAGCTCTTTTGATAAAATGAGAAGAACATTTGAATGTCCTCCATAGCTAAAAGTCAGTTCTCCTCTCGGGCTAAGGAATGTCTCCAGGCCCCAACTCCTTCTGCCTGTCTTTCTCTGAATGCTTTCTCTCTTGTTCAGATCCCATTTCTCTTCTCGTTATTATAAGGATCATACCAGAGTTCTTATTCTCTAATTCAAGCTTGTCCAACATAGGGGTTTGAATGAGGCCCAACACAGATTTGTGAGCATAAACTTTCTTAAAACATTATGATATTTCTTTGCAATTTTTTTTAGCTCATCAGCTATTGTTACTGTTAGTGTATTCTATGTGTGGCCCAAGACATTTCTTTTTCCAATGTGGATCAAGGAAGCCAAAGGGTTGGACACCCCTATAATTCTATGGGACCACTTTCTCTGGATCATAACTGCAGCTACCCAGAGAAAGATAACAGTCCACAAAGAACTGGATTTTCCCCATTTCAAGCTCTTAATCCATGGCACTCCATCCTCTTGACTGGGTCATCCAGAGAAAAAATAAGACATTAATGACTCATTTGTGATTCACTTCATAAGGGTAATATTTCAGAACCATTCTCACCGCATGCAATTAATATTGCTTCCTTTGTAAAATGGAGCCCAAGCCCATTACTTGAAAGCTCTGTGAAATTTGTAGGAAATTGAAAACCTCACGCTTATATAAAAGACTGAGTCATTTTCTAAGAGTTAGGCAAGTAACTCAAAGATTTCAACTACTAACACGATTCTTCAGAAATGAAGCTGACTGAACATAATCAGGTCACCCTAATTGAGCATATACAGTTTTATTACATAACAGGTATTTTTAAACCCTCAGCTCCTCAGTTTGTCAAACAGAGGTTAAACACTTGACTGGTTTATTCAAACTATATTTAGGCAGGATTTACCGTATAACCTGCATCTTACCCAGACAGCTGAAAGTGCACTGTTTTAACAAATGAAATGAATAACAATTTCCCTGTAACCAAAAGGGAAAAAGTGCAGTTTCACCAAAATGCTAATCTTAACTAAGATACCTGCTCTGAGTTATATTTTACCTGATGTAATTTCTGTTGTATGTTATTACTTAATTTTGAGATCTTTTTAAATTCTTTTATGTTTAGTGTCACTGGTAATGCAGCATTTGAAATTACTAAATTAAAATTATGCAAAAAATATCAGCATATTCAGTTTGAGGTTTTGATTCAGAGAAATTTCAGGTTGTCCGAGTTATCACCTCTAGTCTTTCACAGATTTCATCAACTTACAGTGTTTGGCAGAGTTAAGTCTGTCTAAAGTTTCTAGCATTTATTTCTGAGCATATCCCTCACAATCTAGCCCATTTAAAATTATTCTCATTATAATATTTGTACTTACATTGCATTTTTAAGTTTCTGTTCATTAAAATTGTAATGGAATTGATAAAATCTTTTTCTAAAAGTGAGCAGCTATAGAAACAAATCAATTAACCCCTTTGTACCAAGCACACATTATGCATTCAGCTCTGTATCAAGTTGAATAAGGACAAAAGAAGGATCAGACATAGATATAGGTGAGAAGCAGAATTCATAATTCAATGTCCAGGCTAGTGTTAAAATGTGCATTAGGGAAGTTTTTACAAACTAATTGTTTCTTAAACTTATATACAGCCTTTCACAGAACTGAGGTCAGCAAACATTTCCTGCAAGAGACCAGATGAGTTTTTAGGCTTTGCAGGCAAAAGAAGCAAAAATCAAAAATATTATGTACATAGTTATATAAAGAGAGAGAAAAAAACTATCCTTTTTCACTGCTGAAATTCAAAAATTGTATCAGATCAACCATATCTCAGACAATATAATTAGCAGAAGTAATTGCTGTATATTTTATCTTCTAAGACCTCAATAAAAAACAGAGAATTCAAATAGACAAAATTTTCTCTGGAACTTGGTGTTCTCAGAAGTCCATTTTTTTGTTTGGAGTTGTTTTCAATTAAATAGGTATTGATTATTTACTATACTTCTCCAGTAATCTAGGCTAAATTATGAGGATACAAAGAGAAATGGTCCTATGCCTTCATAGCAATAAAATTCAAGAGGAGACAGATGAGCAGGCAAAGTACAATAATGACATGTAATGTGTGTTGTAATAAAAGTATGTATACAGTGCTACATAAACATCTGCATAAAGTGCTACATAAACACAGATGGAGGAATTGTGAAAACACTGTTGAAAATTTTTCAAAATTATAATAAATATATGGTGATATAAGGAGAACAGACTCTGGTTGGTAGACACACAATACAACACATTGACGATATAATGTAGAATTATATACCTGGAAGCTATGTAATTTTTACCAACCAATGTAGCCCCATTAAATTTAACAATTAAAAAAATAACTAACTTGAATAAAATTAAAATGTGTATTTCTCCCCTTGCAGTCCTAGTAATAAGAACATTGGACCTTCAGAATGTTTAATTGATTAAGAATCCCCATGTTGCTTCTGAATGTCCACATTGATCCATTTTCACTGGTAATAAATGGAATATAAGGGTTTAGAAGTCAGGATGCTCTTCGGTTCTGAGGAACGCAGGCTATTTACATCTCTGCTCTAACGATCTTGGGTTGAAGGGTCTGGTGCATTTACAAAAAATTATTTCTCCTTCAGAGTTATGTCAGTCCTGCCAATACTGATGAGGCATGATATGCCCCCTCCATTTATCCTTCTCATAATGTTCACTTTAGTCAACACCCGTAGATGTGTTTTCTCCACAGTGCCTTCTAGCATGGAGTTTATTTTCTAGATAGGTAGATAAGACCTAGGCACTCATGAAACTATAAGAAAGACCTAGAATAGACTGTTCAGAAGTACAACATGAAGTGGTTAGCTGCATTAGGAAGGGATATGGTACCTGAACAGGAGGCCTATCATGCTGGAGGGTAGATCACAAATCCCATCAGCAGCTATGATAATGAATTGAGATTTTATTTTGTAAAATAAAGGGAAGACAGTTAACAATTTTATGCTGACATTCATGTGATCCCATGCATTTTAGAAAAAGCACTGCTTCCTGTGTAGACTATAGAAGTATGAATGTTTAGAGTCATAAAAGGAATAGTACTTACTGCTATAACTTAGACCAAGGCTTATACCAAGGCAATAGTGAGAAAAATGAAAAAGGGGGCAAATTTAACAGCTATTAAGATGATGGACTTGGCAAGTCTTGAGGACTGTATGAAAGACAGGGATGGGAGGGTGAAGCGACCAAGGGTGACTGCTAATTTGGGAGACGAGATCAAAGGTGGATAGCTGAAGATAAGGCATTCTAATATAGGTAGAATAGAAATGTAGTCTGACAGCCAGCTAGATATTTAGATCTGGAAAGGGTGGGGGTGGTAAGTCTAGACTCTAGAATAAAGGTAAAGATTTGGGACCTGGGAGTCATAGGTCAGGTCAGTGATAAGGTCCGGAGGAAAACAAAGAGGAAAAGAAGAAGGTGGTTAATGACAAACTTTAGAGATTACTAGCACTGGAAGTATGGGGTAGAAGAAGACTCAGAGGAGCCAATGGCTGGGGCAGTGGTAGCTCCAAATTTTCTATTTTGAAAGGACTCTGACCAGCAGTCAGGGCAGAAGGAAGCTTAAACATGTATTTGCAGAGTTCTTGGTATAAGAATTGTGTAAACTCAATTGCCCATGTCACAAAATGGGGGCTGCTGAACATTATATTCCCACCCAGGCCTGCCTTTCAGCTACTCTACTACTGAGAGGTTGGAGAGTTAGCTGAACACGGTGCCTTGGAAACGAAGGAGGACAGGTTTTTAAGAATCAGAGAGCAGATTCAGAATCACATTCAGCACAGATTGCATAGGTAAAGAGAGACTATTCAGTCAATTCGCAATTGCTGACATTTGCCAGTGTAATTTCAATGAACTCATGGGGAAGAATCCACAGAGCAGTAGGGAGAGACAGAATGAGATGTAAGGTCAATGAGGGCAGAGTTTTCTTTAAAGAAGTTTGACTATGAAGAGATGAAGAACATGGCAGTAGCCACAGGGGGTGTATAGGGT
>PVKE010040676.1:0-14488 GCA_004027555.1 Craseonycteris thonglongyai
GGGACCTGATTTTGGGAGCTGGGCACATAATGCGATGCATGGGTGATGTGATGTGGAGTTGTACATCGGGAAACTATCTAATTGTTACCAACCAATGTCACCCCATTAAATTTAACAATAAAATATAATAATATTAAACTAAGAAAAAAAAAAAAAAGGGAGAACACATACGCACAACTGCCGGACACTAGGAGGTTTCCAGAGCTGTCCCATCAGACTTCCACCACCGTGAAAAAAGCACAGGCTATCAGGACAAAACACCCTCCTGTTTTACTATATTATCACTGCAGAGATGTGTCTTGGAGAATGGAGTTTTAGATGTGAAAGGTGGTTTATCAGTCATAACCAAATCCATTTATCATTCAGTCTCACATTTGGGTCTCGTTCAGAAATGTGTCATTGCAAAGCTTTACTGTCCTAACTTGTTTTAAAATCTGTTCTTTTTTTTTTTCCCCCAGAAATTTTCAGAGAGAAGGTTCCAGAAAGTAAAAAAGACATTACAGGGGTCAATGGATAGATCAAGGTATACTTTTTAGGCTAAAAAAGCTTTCTTTATATAAAACCAGTCTGTCTAGAGAAGAAGAGATGAAGGAGAAGAAAGGCTTTTAGAGAATGAGGATGAGTAGAGTTTTACAAAATGCCATGTCAAACAAGAGTCTTTGTGCACATTTGAAAGAGAAATGAACAATATTTTTCATGTATGCAACAAGCTATTTGACAGAATACGTTTTGTTTCCCTTTTCATATACTTAGCCATTCCCAAGAACTATGTGAGTTGCCCAGAACAACCCTTTTTTGGATGTGGGACGTGGCTGAGAAATCAAGCTACTGCCATCTTCAGGGTCTTATCTCAGACTCATTAACTCTTTGTAGAATGTAAGCTCAATGAAGGCAGATTGATTTTTTTTTTTCTCATTGCTCTATTTCTAGTACCTTTAATCTTGCCTGGTAGGTTGTAAATATACAATACACATTTGGGGTATGAACATATAAATGTAGACTAGTTCGGACTCCAATCTCTCTGACTTTGGCTATTATCTGTAGTTACCAGTTCACTGAGATGTTAACACGTGCCAGGCACTGTGCCAAATACTAGTCATTTAATATCTAATCTTTAATCCTTGCAATAGCTACGTGATACAGCATTATCTCTTCTTTAGAATTAGTAGTGAAGTACTAGAATTAGTATGAGGTAGTTGAGTAACTTAATTAAAGTCTTGTAACTTGTAGAAATTACAGAAAAAGATAACCTAGTTTAAGTCCAAAGCTTAAATTTACTTTACTATGGTATTATAAATCCTGGTTTCATCCAGCCTAGATGATGACTCTACTCTATCCACAGTCTCAGCCTTGTTTTCATTCTGGACTTGGATCTTATCTAAACCACTCTAACTCTGGTCTTAGGATCCTGTGCTGGGCCTGATGTGAGCTTCACTTAAAAACAGTCCAATATCCCCAGCACATGTTTTTGGTGCTGTCTCAGGCAGCTTTTGGGCTGCTATGATGAAATATCATAGAGTGTTAGCTTAAACAGCAGATGTTAATTTTCTCAGTTTTGAATGCTGGAAGTCCAAGCTCATGGGGTCAGCTGTTAGGTTCCCGTAAAACTTCTCTTCCTGGCTTGCAGATGGCTGCTTTTTCATGTGGCCTTTCCTGGGTGCACTCATGGGGAGAGAGATTTCTCTTTCTCTTCTTCTGAGGGCACCAATCCTATAGGACCCTACTCTTATGACCTCATTTAACTGAAATTACCTCCTAAAAGCCCTATGTCCAAATACAGTCACTATAAGAGTTAGGGATTCAAGTATAAATTTTGAGGGGACACACTTCGGTCCATAGCAGGTGTCCTTCTGAACTAAACTATCAGGGACAGTAACAACCAAATATACATTCTATTCCCCTGCTTTTAATCACATTTCACTGTTACACTTGGTAGGTATAACTTCTTTTGTCACCTTTTGGATTCTTGCAATGTTTTGGCCTTAATAATTTAGATATGAAATATGTGTAGCTTTGTCAACTGTATACAGGGCTTGAAGAACGGTTCCAACTCATTCTGTGAATGCAGTCTTCCAACAGTAATCTTACATGGGTTTCTTGATCTTTCCATAGCCTTCATCCTGGCCATTCTGTGATCAGAGTTAGCATGCAGAGGAAAACGCAGACCCAAGGGTCAGATTACTTGAGCGCCAACCCTCTTTTTATTTGTGTGACCTGGAGGACATTGTAAAATTCACAAAATATGTATTTTAAAAGTATTGTTTTTCTAAATCTACCAAGTCACAGATATCTCCTGATTCTCAAAGGGGTATTCGTAAGTATCACATGGCTTAATAGTTTCCAATGGACATCAAATCTGTGTGCTACATTCCTACCTGTAATTTTGAGACTCCCTGTTCTAAGTATATAGTAACAGAGTCAATACAAGTTTAAATTACTCCTTCGGATATCCAAATTATTTCTTGGAACTTCTCAACTGGATCTTAGAATCAGAAACCATATTGTCACCTAGTTATTTCAAAGCTTCCTAGCAAGAAGAAAACAAGAAGCCTCTGAAAGTCTCTTTAGTAACAACAGGCTTGTTCTCTAAGCCTGTGTTAGGCTCTTTTTGGGGTAAGAGTTCATCTTTTAGAAGAGAGCAAGTACTTGGCGTTGTGACACGCACCAAAATTTCAAAATGCTGTTGCAGATTTGACCATTGTAGACATGACCAAAATGTAAAAGAGTCCTAATGTAGCAGTGTGACATTTTAAAGAAAACTTTCTGGTTTTGGCACAATAGACCTCCACAAACCCTCTTTCTTCAAAGAAGTCTGATGCATGTGTGAGTGTGAGTGCTGTGTATGCACATGCTGTCTTAAACTACAAAATTACTCTGGAGGGGAGATAATTCTTTTATGTTTCATTAGTCTAATTACACTTACAACTCAATAGTGAGTTTTTTAACATATGATTAAAACTACTAAAATATATGTGTTCACAGTATATGCAAAGTCATTAGTTAAAACAGAATGAGAATGTGTGTAAGATGTATATATTGCAGTATTTATAGGCATGTCTTGGAAGTATTATAACAAGATGTCACTATTAGATTTTCACATTCCTACTTATAAATATAAAACATAAATTATTTATTTAAAAAATAAGAGACTGATCATCCCTAAGCTGCTATCAGTTACTAAATTTAGATAGTAATACAAAATTCAAGTAGAAAAATGTATTTTTGAAATGTTTTCTTTCATCATTGGATAAAGAAAAAGTTTTCTGTTGTTGGGTAACACTCATAATTAGTTTAATTTCAGTTTCTCTAAATAACAAACTATACATTTCTCTATAACTGCAGATAAAATGTCTAGATAAGGAACTTAAAGATATGAGTTCTTGCTTTGGCTCTGGCATTAAGTAGCTCTGAGACTCCAGGCAGAATACTAAGTTTTCTGAGTTTTTCTGACTGCAAGAGGAGAAAATAAGATAAGAATAGATGAGCTCTGAAGTCTTCATAGATTCTCCCCATCTGTGAATCCAAGTGGTTATTCCTGTTTTTAGTGCCAGTAGAATTAATCTCCATGAACAGAAAAGATTATCCTTCACATGGTCACAGTGGCTAAACTTGCCATTATTAAACAATGCTACAGGTGGCATCTTGCAGGTAGGTAGGTACTCCAGTCCAACAGAAGCTACATTTGATGGGTCCTTACTTGTCTCTGAAGTTTATTACTTACAATGGTCTTTCACCAACTACCTGGGTTGACACTTCTTATAATATGCCAATATGTCACTCTCTTAGGAAAGACATACTTGATTCTTCCTGCTACACCAAGCCACAACTCTTTTTATATGGCTTTATACAATATTAAATTCATCATTTAGCAAACAGGTAGAGAGTTACACACAGATGTATGTATTAGTTACATAGCCATGTATCATGTCTGTTTCCCTATTTAGGGTGAAAACTCCAAGACAGCTAAGACTAGGCTAGATTAGATTTTTTGTTTGTTTGTTTATTTATATTAAATTTTGTCTTTATTTTTCATGGAAACAAATGAACATATCTTAAGAGATTGTGCTATGGAGCTCATTGGGGGAAAACAGTAGCACCCTGCTCACCCCAACACCATTTTCAGTTCTCCAGAAGTAACTATTTTCAACTCCTCTAGCTATTTTGGCATTTTTGACTATCTTTGTAAATATTATGCTTGGATTACTTTCCCTTACATTTCAGTTTTAGGTATTGAATACTGATTTCCCTCTTGGAAATCAGTATCCCTTTAGTTCTTTTTCACTTCTCCAACGTACTTACCACGCAAACACTTCCTATTATCCCATTCTCCCAATACAGTTAGATCAGTGATTATTATGACAATTATTATTAGTAGTACATTTGACCATTCTCAGATGAGTCACGTGGTATATTCTGATTGTGTCCTTTTTTGCAGAAATCCTTGTTCCCGCTGTTAATAATTATCTCATTTAGTTTGTTTTCAATAGTTTTTCACTATTTGAATCCTACCCCTGTTCTTATTGTGCAAATCTCTCAATACCTTTAAATTCATTAGATATTCGTTTGATTTCCCTCTTTTTGAGAAGGGTCTTAGAACCTTCTGTCTGGTTGACTGCACAGATGTCATCCTGGGATTCCCAATGCTTTCTCTTAGATTGTATCCTGTTTTTCCAGTTCCATAAGTCCTAGGTATTTCCCATTGTTTCTCTCTTCTTTGATGAAGTTCTTTTTCCAAAGCTGCTTCAGAAAGGGTACATGTAAGGTAGAATTTTCTGAATCTGGTGAATCTAAAAACATAATATTGTTAGATAGGTCACAAATAATCAATAGTGCTACTTGGTATAGATTCTAAATTAGAAATAATTTTCCTTCTGAATTTTGAAGGCATTGGTTATATTATAGCTATGCAATTGCTGTTAAGAGGTCTAATGCTATTTTGATACTTTATCCAATCTATGAAGTATGCATTTTTGCTCTGGAATTTCTTAGGGTTTTATCTGTCCCCAGTGTTATAAAATTTCTTAATAAATGTGGTTATTTATTTATTTATTTATTTATTTATTTATTTAATTGTGCGGGGTACATGATGGTTCCCTCAGTTGGGAATCTCAAGTTCTATAGTTTTGAGAATTTTACTTAGATGAATTTTTTCCCCGTATTAAATTTTTTTTTCTTATACTGGGAATTCTTATTATTCAGAAGTAGGATGCTTTCACTAATTTGAAAAAAAAAATCTCTCCTATTTTCCATCTTTTTATTTTTTTTGCTATATTTGCTAGAGAATGCCTCAACTTTACCTTCCAAGCCTTTTATTTAGTTTTATACTTCTGCTATTATACATTAATTTCCAGGCATATTTTTCTTTTGTTTTCTGAATATGCCTCTTCTATTGCATACTTTTCTCATTACACGGAGGCAAAATTTTGTCTTATCTATTCATATGGTCTCTATTTCCATGCAAGGTATAACTCTCTGTTTTTAGTCTCCATGTTAAATCAGATGCCTTCCTTAAACATGTGTTGATCCACTGTTTTCCACTTACAATGGGTTGGTCGTATTCTTTACTTTAGAGTGATCTGGCTAGTGCTAAATTGTTTCCTGCAGAAATCTCTGATCCATGTACCCTTTGGTTTTTCATTTCTGTCCTGGTCAAATTCCTCAAACACTCTTCAAATATGTTTCCTAGTGAAATCTGATTTCCAAAATTCTGAGTCCAGTGAGGATGAAGTCTGTGGATCTCAACGTTTCACATTCAAACTCTCACTTAAATCCATTATTTTCATGTGATATTCTTTTCTTCCTTCCATGTTTTCAAGCCCACTAACTCTCCTTTTCATCCTAATCATGAAATAAAACTTAATGGAGGGAGCACTTTGGTCTCTGAGATTGTTGCTATTATGAAGATACCTTGTTATAGCTAATGTACCATCTTAACTAGACTGTCAACAAGGACAAAGGACTTCTCTGTGGCTGATATTGCCATCTGTCCTGGTTCCCACTTAACATGTATATTAGTTGTTTAAATAGAATCCTGGATGGTGAAGGTCACTTTACTACTGCCCTTTGAGTTTGGGGTCATCATAAATAACCTCAAACTGCAGCTGTGGTCAAAAAGAAAATGACAACAATTGTTGACAGATGCTTTCGGTCCAGACTTAGTGGTGGTCTTATAACATTAAATATATAAAAAAATATGAGAAAAGGAAAATATGGACTTATCCTATTGCAGAAATCTTCACATTCTTTTCCCTTAAAGGAAGTTCTTAAAAATGTATATTCCATGTACTTGTATTTTCTCTTCTGCTCCCTCTCCCAATATTGTTTTGTCACAAAGTAATAATTATTATAAAATGAAAATATATTTAGAATTGATCATTATTTCCCTCAATCCTGCCTTTTCATTATTGACATACAATGATATACATAATAAAAAATGCACACTTCCATGGTGCTGAGTTAAATTAAAAAAAAAAATCAGGGGAAAGCCGGGACGGCTCAGCGGGTTGAGCGCTCGCTTTGAGGCCACGAGGACCGAGGATCGAATCCCGGCTCCGGCTCAGGCAGGACCCACGTGCTGAACTGGGGAGTTCCCACAGTTCGGTTCTCTAGCTGTCTCTGTCTCTGTCTCTCTCTCTATCTGTCAAAAGTAAAGTAGAAATAAATATGCACTGAAGATAAAATAATTACTCTCTATGAATATAAAAAGATATAAAAAAAATCAAAAAAAAAAATCATAGTAATCTTTATGTAACCAGGACTAAGTGGTTAATGACCTGCTTGCTCAATCACGGAATACATTAAATCAGCAAGCTCTGATTAATCACTGATATGTGGGACACTGGAGATCAAAGTTATCTGCTTCCTAATTTAATCAGTTTAGTAGAGGAACAGACCTATAAAAATAAGGTGCTGGATTGATATAGTAATGGTTAAAATAAATCTTTCTCTTTCTCTATCTATCTAATCTGTCTATCATCATCTATTGAAAAGGGAAATGTGTGTGTGTGTGTGTGTGTGTGTTATGGAAATGTAGAGGGAGGAAAATTATAATTCTCCTTGGAAGAATTAGGAAAGCCCTCATAGATGATGTAGTATCTAAACAATATTTTGAAGCATAAATAGCAAGTTACAAGTTGGGCCTGTTGAGCAAAACTATTACTGGTAAAAGGTACATTTCTCAAAACACAAAGGGCTTGATTGAGTTGAGGGACTGCAAAGTTTACTGTATTAGCATGTGTATGAGGTAGTGTTATATGGCCATTAAGGTCAACTCTGGCATCGTTCTGCTGGATTTGAACCTTGACGCTGACCTTGGACAAGTTTATTACTAATTTCTTGGTGTCATAATTTCCTTATCTATATATTAAGGAAAATAATAGTATTAATCTGTGGGATTATTATTTGTTGTTGTTGTTAAATTTATTGGGGTGACATTGTAACCAACAAATTACATAGGTTCCAGGTGTACAATTCTATAAAACGTTGTCTGTGTGTTGCATTATATTCTCACCATTCATGGTCAGTACTCCTTCCCTACCATATATTTGGCTCCCTCTCCCTCCTATCCCTACTCTCTCCATCCCATTATGCTCAGGTAACCACTAAACTATTGATTGTGCCATTAAGTTTTGTTTTTTTCTTTCTTTGTTGCTTTCAGTTTTTTATTCCACATATGAGTAAAGTCATATGGTTCTTGCTTTTCTGTCTGGCTTATCTTACTTATCATGATGATCTCAAGGTCCATCCATTTTGTCGCAAATGGGAGTATTTCATCTTTTCTCATCTCTGAGTAATTTACTATTGTGTAAATGTACCAGTTTTTCTATCCAGTCAGCCATCAAAGGGTACTTTGGTTGTTTCCATGACTCGGCCATCATGAACAGTGCTGTGATGAACATTGGCGGTACATATCATATATCTTTGCAGACTAAGGTTTTCAAATTTTGGGGGTAAATACCCAAAGGGGGATTGCTGGGTCAAATGGTAGCCCCGTTCCCAGTTTTCTATGGAACCTCCACACTGTCTTCCGTAGCAGTTGCACCAACTTGCATTCCCACCAGCAGTGTATGAGGGTTCCTTTTACTACACGGCACTTGTTCCTTCTCTTGTTGATAATAGCCATCCTAACATGTTGAGGTGGTATCTCATTGTGGTTTTGATTTGCATTTCCCTAATAGCTAATGAGGTTGAGCATATTTTCATACGTCTGTTTGCCATTTGTACATCGTCATGAGTGAGGTATCTAGTCAGGTCCTCTGCCCATTTTTAATTGGATTTTTTGTTTTTTGTTTTTGTTATTGAGTTGTATAAAATCTTTATATGGTTTAGATCAGGGGTCTCCAAACTACGGCCTGCGGGCCGGATGCGGCCCATGAGGCCCTCTCATCTGGCCCATGGAGACCTTTTTATCTGAATAAAATAATATTAAATAAATAACTAAAAACAACATCTATGTTTTGATTCTTTTTTATTTGGACCTCGAGTGTGTAGTCAGCCCCCAAACTGCTGTTTGATAGTTAATGCGGCCTGCGGGCTGAAAAGTTTGGAGACCCCTGGTTTAGATAATAGCCCCTTGTCAGGGGTGTAGTTTGCAAATATTTTATCCCATTCAGTTGGTTGTCTCTTTGCTTTGTTGATGGTTTCCTTTGCTGTGCAGAAGTTTGTAGTTTAATATAGTCCCATTCATTTATTTTTGCTTTTATTTCCCTTGCCTTTGAGGTCAGGTTCATAAAGTCCTCCCTGAATTCAAGGTCTACAAGTTTAGTACCGATATTTTCTTCTACGTAGTTTATTATTTTGGGTCTTATGTGGAGGTCTTTGATCCATTTTGAGTTAATTTTGGTATATTGCAGTTCAAATTCATTCTTTTGCATGTGGTTTTCAAATTTTCCCAGCACCATTTATTAAAGAGGCTTTTTTCCCCACTGTATATTTTTTGCTCTTTTGTCAAAAGTTATCTGATTATATATTTGTGGGTTTATCTCTGCTTTTAAAAATTCTATTCCATTGGTTTGTGCGTCTATTTTTCTGCCAATACCAAGCTGTTTTGATTATTGATGCTTTGTACTATAGATTGAAATCAGGGAGCTTGATGCCTCCAGCATTATTCTTTTTTTGTAGGATTGCTTTGGTGATTTGAGGTCTTTTGTGGTTCCATATGAATCTGATAATTTAAAAAATATATTTCTTGAAAGAATGTCTGTGAGGTTTTATGGGAATTGCATTAAATCTGTATATTGCTTTGGGTAATATGGCCACTTTAACTTCCAATCCATGAGTACAGAATATCTTTCTATTTCTTTGTGTCTTCTTCAATTATTTTTAAAAGTGTCTTATAGTTTTCAGTGTATAAATCCTTTACATTCTTTGTTAGTAAACTGTGAGATTCTTAAGGATTAAATGAAACAGTATTGTAAAGCCCTTAGTATGGTACCTGGTACACAATAAGCTCTCAATAAATGTTAACTATTATTATTATTTCCCCCAAAAGACAACTAATTGTTAAGTAATTGACACCATTGTTAAGGGTGAAATTTCTTCCACATGGTCTTCACAACTCAAAGGAAGCAATATTAAATTATGCTTATAGATTCCTTTGGACAGGTATTCTCTTCTATAAGTCAGAAAGCTGTCCCTAGAAGGCAAATTCTGAGTGGTGTCTGAATAGCTGTTTCACAGTCCATCTGAGTATCTAGATTTCCTCAATTGTGAAGCCAGTTGATGAATGGGCACAAAAAAATCAGTACAGGAAACTCATACTGTCACTAGATATCTTATGTACATATGTTAGAATGACAAATGTATTATTCAAGATGTATGGTTTATCTTTTAGGAGGCGGGATTAATCATATTGAGAGAAATAAGTTATCATTTGAACCAGAGAATTCAGAATCCACCCTCTAATTTTAATTAAATTTAACTTAGACATCTTACCCTTACACTGACTAAATTTGGTCATTTGAATGCAAGAGAGAACTGAAGACATTAAATTTCTAAAAGCTGGCTCCTTCTGAGTTACATTAAATGATTATGGTCATATCTGTAGACACCATTGAAAGATACAGGAAAGCAGTGGAACATACAACCTTCACATTTAGATTCCATGTCACATCATTTTCCATATGAGAGTTTAAGTCATTATTAAGTCCAGACAGCCACTAAGGAATGGCTATATGAATGACATTAACAGGTTTAGACAAACCTATTTCTCCAGAGCCAGAATTCAGCAGAGTAGACCAAATTCCACAGTTAAGAGATCTTTAGTTTCCTAGATCAGGCCCTCTGAGAAAGGCAGAAAGAATAATTTTGATGGAAGAAAGTAGTAGCCAATGTCAAAGAAATACTGAATACTGGGGAAAGCAGGATTGAATAAGAGTTGGTGTCAAACTGAGGGGCAATAGGCAGCACAGACCCTGTGACCATGTCACAAGGCAGGTAAATGTATGAATTCAGCTGTTGTAAGCCAACAGAGAGTAGTAGAGTCAGGCTTGGAAAATTGCTGCCCCAGTGAAGGCATGCAAATTAAAAAAAAAAAGGAAAGCATTGTACAAAAAACATCTGTGTCTAGGGCCAGGATTCTGTCTGTCTCATGAGCCTGAGGATTGGTGGCCTCTGGCCTATGCTAAGAGGAGAGGAACCACACTGTGGGGCAGAACTGGTCATATCATTTATTAATAAATATGCAATTGGTTAGAATACTGAAAGGATGGTTTCAGTTGTATGTCCCTGGGCAGGATAAGGGTAAAGTTGCATTGGTGAGATTTGTATTAAATTAGAATTAGTATTAGGGCCCACATTCTCTCATTGGCCCAGTTGTTCTTAGAAGTTGTTTGGCTGTGAGTTGGTGAGGAGGTAGAGCGAGCAGAAGATTATAAAGTTCTTTCCCATTCTGACTTTCCAATGAGTGGGACTTTTGTAAGAGAATGAGACATTATATCCTTTATGTAACTTACTTTATTTCCTTGTATTTACTCTTTATTTAAAAATGGCAAGCAGAAAATATATTGTCTGAGTTCCAATGACAAAGCCAAAGAATCAGGCAATAACTCTTATGAAAATCTCCTTTCTTCCTGGCAAAAAACTAGCTACTAGCATCATTCCAAGTACCTTTCAGCCAGACTGAGGTTTCACAAAAACAGGCCCTACATTCTGTGGAGGTGATATCAATTTACAAAGCGACAGTTACTAGATATGTGTGACGAGCTATTGTTTTAGGGTGTGTGTGTGCATTTTAAGCTACTGATTTATTTAATGGTGTTTTGGAATCTTTCTTTTTTCAAGGCTGGGATTTGGTATACTTAAGGAAGAGAGACTAGATACTGGAAAATTTGTAAGTGAAAAAGAAACTTTAGACAAGAGGTGAAGAGACAGCTAAATGAGAAAAAGTTCTTTTGAAGGACAAAGAAATAAAGGGATAAGGTTCTTTTTCTGGGTGGCTTTTGCCTTGAAAAGACAAGACGGTTTCAGCAGCAGGATGCAGACAGTGTGAAGCCCCAGGGTTCCAGCCAACTGGTCAACAACCAACCAGTTTTAGTTGAAAGGAGAAGTGAACTCTTTAGTCCATGGGACAATCAGAATTAATGGAGAAAGGCAGGGGGTACGTTTAAGGGGCACTTAGCACTTTTCTTCCTACATAGTCAGCAGGGCTGATACAGGAAGTGACAGTTCAGATTGTGCGAAGAAATTTTGGGACAGCTCTGTAAGTACACAAAATTCAATGCATAATTAAGTAAATTAAAGAAATGATTGAGCTTACTCAGATGCATTCTCCAGATTGTGGATTTTGCTCTGCTTTGTAAGTCATGTGGATATATATATATATATATATATATATATATATATATATATATATATATATATATATAGTAGAAATTAGAGATTAGTAAAAATATCTGCTACTTAGTATAAGTTTTTGTGTTAAAGAAAATAAATGCATTAATGAGATAACAATGGGTTGTATGAGTATACCTCATTCTCATGGTAGCTTATGCCTGAGGACAGCCAAGGACTGTTTGTGACATATATCCCATGCGTTCATTTCCCAGGAGCAGGCACCCAGAGGCTTAGTGCCCTAGAGCAGTGAATTGAACCATAAAGGGTTGTTTTCAGAATAACAGGTATTTTTCTGACTTAAACATCACCTGTGATTTCAATAGACACCTAGGTGCTTCCAAAATATAAGGCAACTGTCCAGAAGTAGAACTGCAGCAATAACGATAGGGGTAACAATATTAAAACCATAAAATATTCATGCATAAAATAGAAATGTATATGTTTAGATTTTAGACATACACATAAACAGGAACAAAAAAATAGTGTGTCATGCACCAAAATTAACAAGGGGAAAACAGTAACAAACTAAAAATTCAAGTACAAAAATGACTTAAGTGCAAAAGTGACTTAAGTTTATCTCAGCCATAAAGGATGTAGACACAGGATGAGGTTTAGAACATAATAAATGTACTCTTCCTGGAATTGGTTAGGTCTGTATTAAGTCAGCATGGCATTTTATAGTGTGTGAATCTGTGCAATATTGGTCCTGTGAGATACTACATTAAACATTTTTTTTTTAAATATTTGAAAGATGTTGTAAAACCTATTTCTCCACTGGCATTTTATAATACACACAAGTAAATTAAAAGCCCTGAGAATCCTATAGTAAAGAAATGTTCACCTTTATTGTGTACCCAGAGCTTAACATTATGAGGACAAGTGAAAATTAAAACAAGAGGGTTAATTCTTCCTGTTGAAAATTAGGAAAGAGAATTCTCCCTATTCCTTTTTCTTGGAGTATTTACTTTAGAAAATTTAAAATTGTAAATACTTTCTTCTTTCTTTAAAATGAACATGCAGTTGTTTCTCAGTTAACCGGCATCATGCTAGATAAAGGTAGTAGTATTTCTTTGTTTTTTTTGCTGGTTGCTTGAGTTCTGGTAAATGAAAAGTCTGCTGCAAATTCTTTTGAAAAGTAGATAGAACTTTAGTTAGCTTTCTGACAGAGACCTGGTAGTCATCTTTTTCAAAGCAAATTTCAAGGAAGATAGCACTTTCCAGTTTTTGTGGAATTAGGTGGAGCCTAATTTCCAAGGATGTTCTGCTCCAATTCATAGACTTACTTCTTGTCAAAGAGATATGAGGTATGTTTTTCCTGCAGATAAAGCCAGCCAATAATCTAACTGAAATGGTCACCCCAATTACTAGGTACAGTCAGGATAATCTGTGTGTGAAAAACTATCATCAACTTCTGTAATTTGAGGATTAATTACTGTTTATCTTGAAAACCTATAGTGGGTTGTATCTGCTTGGCTCTAAGAAGGAGGTGAGATTCCTTTCTGTTTTTGCCATTTCTTAGTGTATTTCCTATGACGTACATCACGTTTTGGTTTAAAGCTTACTCAATGACAAAAGTGTTTCCTTTACATACTACTTTTGTGGAGAGTATTTCTGGGTTAGTAGAATATTTTGTTTCAATTAATTTTCCCTAACACAACACATACCTGAGCTATCCCACCCTCCTTTTATAAACACCAGTTAAAATTGTGCATATTTTTGGAAACACTCATTTATAGTCTTTAAGGTTTTATAAAATGCATTAAAGGATCTTAAGATCCAAATTACCTTAAGAATGAGAATTAATAAACTTTACCTGAAAAAGAGACAAAGAACGTAAGTTTTTTTTAGGCATTCAAATAGCCTTTCTTATCTGAGCTTCATAATTGGGGTTCTTCTTCTAAACCAGAGAACACACACATGCAAGAATGATTTCTCATTTATTCCCAGGATGCTACATAGCCAGTACCATTCTAGATACACAAGAGAAAGCTTAATTTTTTACATATAGGAGATCTTAAGGCATGAGGGCATGATTCTCTTGTGAAACTCCAGTGAGGATGGCTGGCTGAGCTCCACCCCCTCTAAGAGCAGAATAATCTGATGACCGTTCCAAACATTAGACTCAAAAAGATAATTACTGACTCAACATTTCCACTTAAATATCTAATAAACATCTCAACTCAATATATTCAGTTCTAAATTTAATCTTTCATCACAACCCCATTCCTAAAACTATCTCCTTGAACTCAGTTGATGGTAACTCCATTCTACTAGTTGTCAGGTCAAAAAAATCCATGGCAGCTGGATTAGTCCTTTTAAGAGTTCTCTCTCTTGTATAAATATACCACAACATCTTTATCCAGAAACAAAAACAAAAACTCATGGACACAGTCAATAGTTTAGTGGTTTCCTGAGGGTAAGGGGGTAGGTGGGTGGGAGTGTGGGGGGCAGGGGAAGGAGTAGGGACAGAGACATCAAATATATGGTGATGGGAAGGGAGCTGATTCTGGGTGGTGAGCACATAATGCTATGTATAGACAACGGAATGTAGAATTGCACACCTGGAAACAATGTAATTGTTATAAATCAATGTTGCCCCAATAAATTTAACAATAAAAAAAAGTTACCTCTCTGACCTCATCCAGATACAACCCCC
>PVKE010040677.1:0-14488 GCA_004027555.1 Craseonycteris thonglongyai
TCCGACTTTTCAAGGGGCTGCTGGAAGGAGGGATTGGTTTCTTTCTCATCGGACTCAGCGTGCTGATAGGACCAGAGTCATTTGGATATGAGGTTGGGGGTCACTGAGAACAAAGGCAGGCAGTGTGGCATGTTGCTGCACGAAAGAGGCTGCTACCTCAGACAGACACCAGGGCATGAGAGTAAGGGCTCTGGAGAAGAGCAGGCAAGTCTCAGTAACAGGGAGGTGGGTGTGCACAAGCCCAGAGATGGTGCATCCTCAAGAAACGGTGCAAGAGGCCCCAGAATCTCCTGCCATGCTGACGTTTTTTAAAATGTCCAGATTCCAACAAAAGATCACAAGGCACACAGAGCAATAGGAAAATGTAGCCCAACCAAACCAAAATAAGTCTGGTCTCGGGTAATCCTTGCCACCTCTCTGAGTTCAGGCAAAGTGATAACGGCACACAGAGAAAATCAGATTGCAGAGAGAATCGTTGCTTGGGTTGATAGATTCACTAGGCTTATTGGCAAGTTACACTGAAGGGAAAGTGGCCGTGGTTGTCCCTTAAGAGGCTGGGTTCCTTGTCAAAGCCCAGGAGGAGAGCTGTAACCCCAGTATTTCACTGGGTTGTGAGGACACAGGGCATAATGGGGAAATGCCAGCAGGAGCCCAGGAGGAGGGGGATGGAGTTGTCGCTCTGCCACAGCGCTTTGGGGGAGCCCGCTTCCTCCCTCGGGCGAAGCTCAAGAACTAAGACGTGATTGATGGCATTTAGAAAGCTGTGTCATTCTGGTCCTGAGAACTAAGCCAACCTTTAAATGGCGTTTCTTAATGCCTTTCTTCACCAGAAGAGTTAACATGTGGCATTACGTGCAGAACTCACCCCTGCCCCCCGCCCCCTAAAGTGACAGGGATGGAACACTGTGTTCTGGAGTTCCTCCGGAAAAAACAAGGAAGCTGTGCAATGCAGCCGTTCAGTTGCTGTGACGGCTCTGACACTGGCCTCCTTGCCCCGTACGTCAAAATCAGCTTCTGCAAAGAATGCACATCTAATGGTACAAAGGAGCGCAGGACGCCCTGTTTCACAAAACTACATCCCAGGGGTGAGTTTGTTACATTGGTGCAGGCCCTGCTGAATCTTCCCCATCCGTGCCCCTGCTCACTTTCACCACTTCCCTATAGGTGCCAGATTTTCTAGAGAGCAGAGATCTTTGGTTAGAGAAAGAGGCCAGAGAAGGAAGATGTCTCTCTAGTAGGCAGCAATTAGGCAATGACAGCTGAGAGGTTGTGTTCAGCCTGCCCAGAGCCTGAGGAACTGAAAAAAGGAAAAGTTGTGTAAATAAAAATTTTTTTCTATGTTCTATTATTACTATTGTTAGTTACACACCACTGAATGCTCCTTGAAAATGGCATAGTTATTGTTACTGTTATTATGACTGTGTTAGCTCTATATTATTGACTATTATTATTGATCAATATTATTATTACCATCAATATTACTAATTATTAGTTACCTATTGTTGAATGCTCCTTGGAAGCAATGTAAACCTTTCATAAACATTTTCTCTTATCCTTTTAATAAATCTTCAGTGTTGATATTATTCTCCTATTTAACAGATTAGGAAACTGAGGTTGGGGACGGAACACAGGTTTGTCTAATAATAATAACATGGAGCCAGGACCTATTGGGGTTGTGATTCACACACAGAGCTCTGGGACTCCCATATTCTTCTGATCATTGGTTCTATTTGTGATTTTTCTGAAGAAACCAGGAGTTTAGGAAATGGGGAAGTACAAGCACATTTCAGAAATGTACAATCTGTAAAAATCACATCCTGTGTAGCTGGAAATGCTAGATTAAGGAAGAACTGATGACATTCAGAAGATGAAGACCAGCAGAAAATGCCGACAGGACTCGATGAGAGCCCACAGCTAACACAGCCTGGGAATTTCTGAGAGCCTGGAGGGAACGAAGAGTCACAGGTACAGGTGAGCAAGGCCGAGAGACTTTTCTACTCCCCTGTCCCCAGCTGGGACTCCATCAGAGGGGACATTTGATTGAAAGCTGCTTGAGAGAAGTTAAGACACACTCGTGTGTTTTGGCAATAGAATGGGCAAAGGGACGGAGTATCGTGTTTTACCTGTTTCTGCTGTTTTCTAACTGTTTGATCTTGGTCCCTTACCTCGGGTCACGTGGTGAACGGCAGCATAGGTACTGCCACTGCAGACAGTCAGAGCCATGTGCAAAGGGAGCAAGCAGTCCCTGGGCCGAGGACAATGCAGTGAAAAGAGATCGTTGCTGTGCTCAGCTGCTAACGGAACAGGCAACTTGGCCCTTAAGGCTGGTGGGCGAAGGGTTCAGGCCTTGAACGTAGGTCTTAGGACTCCAAGCTCTCGTGCCGTGTGCTGCTGCTTCTCCAAACAGGCTGCTGCCGCCAGGTGGGAGGGAGCAAGAGGGGGCATGATGTAGTGAGTTGTGCAAAGGCCCCAGGGGCTGGGGTCTACCCCTGGCTCCCAGTGATGTGAACATGGCCAAGTACAACCACACATAGTCCTTCAGTACTAACTCTATGCCATATGTCTATGCAAAGTGTGGATTATTTCCATAAACTTTTGATTCTGAGTTTCCCTAGATATTGCATGGTTCTACTAACTAACTAACTAACTAACTAACTAACTAACTAACTAACTAACATACAAGGTTGTGGTAAGCATTGAAGTCACTGTAGAATAATGTGTAGTAAACTAGGGTAAAAATATCTAGGATTAATGCTAATAAATATCATTCTTAGCACCCCCACCACACCACCCCCACCCCGCCCAAAATGAGCAGAGTTAGATAGTATGAGTTTTACAGAACCTGAATAGAAAAAGGTTGATGAATAGAACATTATTATGTTGTCTCATGATGGGCAGGATAGTTTGAGGGGAAATTCATTGAATATATGGCAATTCAGTTGTAGTTGGCTCTAAGGGAAAGAGATTTCTAAATGCATATTGCAAGTTTTTTATTTATTTAAAAATTTTAAAGTTTTTATTTATTTTAAGGTGAAAGAGAGAGAGAGAGAGAGAGAGAGAGAGAGAGAGAGAGAGAAGAGGGGAGGTCCCAGAGCAGTCTCCATAGTTGTACGTCATTAGATGTGACATGGTTTCACTCTACACAGGTGGATGTGGGACCACAGAAGGGCGGGAACTGAACTGGGGGCCTCCCTCATGGGAGGTGAGAGCCTTCACTGCCGAGCCATCCTGGTGGTTGCCAGTTGCATCGCAGTTCAGCATATGGGTTTGCATGGGCCAGGGCGGGGAATTGAACCCTGGACCACGCAATTGTGAGGCAAGCATTCAACAGCTGACCTATCCTGGCATCCCTACATATGGCCAGTTTTGTGTGACCATTAGTCTCCTAACATTGAGGCCTCTCAAGATCCACTCTGCTGATGAATGCACTGTGCCAAACGTTAGGGAAAAGTCATGGTGAAAACAATCTTTAGTGGTTTTCACAGCTCCATACTACCTGTTTCCCTCCCTAAAGGCAAGAGCAAGTCTGGACTAGTGGGCAAATACTGGCTGAAAGTTCTGGGATCCCAGACCTGGGAGCTCTGAATTTATTTTCTCCTCCACCACCATCATGATACCACAACCGACGGCCAATGAAACCATTGTCATTCTACCATCAAATAACATCAACTTGCAACAAACAGATCAACCCAAGCCCACCAACCAGAATCAGGATATCCTGAAGAAATATCTAAAGGCAGAGGTCACAGTTTTGGCGGTAAGCCCAATTCAGAAAGGACTGGGGTGGGCATTGGGGGGAGGGGGAATAAAGGGAAGAAATGATGTATGTTTTGGGACTGAAAGTCCATTGTGACTGTGGGGACTCTTAAGTTTTGTCAAAAGGATCCAGGTTGATCTAAAACGAATGGAAACCATTTGGAGAGTCATTTGAACTTTCCCCAGGTCTTTTCCACATACAAAGGTAATAAAAACATGTTTTCCTCTAACCCAAATATGAGCAATTGGGTTTTGGTTGTTGCTTTTGTATTTTCACTATAGCATAGTTCTCTACGTTTTCTTTTTGAAAAACCACGTTATTGAAGTAGAATTGGCTTGTGAAAATCTGAACATCTATCTGTATTTTTTACACAAGTAATGGTGGTAAATAATTATATATTTTGCATATATTTTCTTCCTATGTGTTCACCAATTACATGCTTAATAATCTGACTGTTTTGAAGGAAATTTTCCCCTCACTGCAAACTCCAGGAAAGATAAACTTCCTTCCCCTCTTTGCGCCTTTTCATTTGAGAACAGAGGTGATGCCTACCTTCCATTTGTTTCTCACCTCTCGTGCATAATTTAGTAAAGAAACTCTATGGCGTGAAGGGAGGAATGGAAGGAATGGGCCTCATGTCAAACATGAAGTCATGAAGGCTACCTCGAGGCTCATGTGACAGAAGGTTTAGAACACCGCTTGGCCTATGTTAACAGAGCCGTAGTTCTCTGAGGTGGGTGTCAAAGAGGAAATCTGACCTCAAGACAGAGCTTCAAGATCCTCAGCTATGGGGACATGGCTGAGGAGGTCATGGAGCCGGCCAGATGGTCAGGCTCTATGCTGTTCTGCCCAGCGGGGCCTGGGGAGGTAAAGGGAGGCTGCCACACTGCTGCACTCAAGAGGGTGTCAGGACTGACCCTATGTCCCCTGTTCCCACAAGAAGTAGAAAGGAGCCATGAGATAGGAGAGCCAGGGAGAAAGAGTCTAGCACTTGGCATGAGTTGGGACAGGGGTCATGAGAAGACAGGATGAGAGGAGAAATGGCGGTCGACTCGCTGAGCACCTGCCATAGTTTCCTGGGGCACAACAGTGCCTCCTCCCAAATATTTTGCCACAGTTGTCACTGCAGAGCCTGCACAGCATCTGCATCCTTGCTGGGATTCCCACCAAAGCGGGTAACGTGCCAGCCTGGTGGGAGAGATGAAGAGGATCTGTCCTTATACATGCTGCTTGTAATCAGCCACCTCCCTTCTTCTTCCAACAGACCATCCAGATCCTGTGCGGGATGATGGTGTTGAGTTTGGGAATCATTCTGAAATCAGCTCCCACCGTGGAGCCATTTACTCCAGTGTTTTCCATCCTGTTGCAGGCTGCGTACCCGTTCCTAGGACCCTTGTGTGTGAGTCGAGATCCGCAGGAGGGCAAGATGGGGTGAAGGTGGGAGGAAGGTGCGAATAACAGCTTAGGCTCGTCACCTGGCTCCATTTCTGTCTGCCAGGAGTGAGGGGGCAATGGTAAAACTTCTTCTCCTGTGTGTGCAGCCCAAGGAAGAACTGATGGGGTGGGAAGGCCACAGTCACCTGGTGTTAACCCTATATCTTACCTGGTTCAAAAAGCCAGTTCTAGGGAAAGCCAGGATGGCTCAGTGGGTTAGGCGCTCACTATTCAGCCCCGGGGACCGAGGATCGAATCCCGGCCCCGGCCCATGCGGACCCACATGCTGAACTGGGGAGTGCCCCCAGTTCAGTTCTCACCAGGGCGAGACCCCGGCCCAGTTCCTGCCCTGTGCAGCCCCGCCCACCTGTGGAATGAAACTATGTGGAAAAACTGATGATGTGCAACTATGGAGACTGTTTGGGGCCCTCCCCCTTCTCTCTGTCTCTGTATCTGTATCTCTCTCTCTCTCTCTCTCTCTGTCAAAAATAATAAAAATAAATCTTTAAAAAGCCAGTTCTATAGACAATCACCGTACTTTTCACCTCATCAGCTGGAGCTTTAATGAAAACAGTGGCTTTTCTCCAGGTTTAGGCCAAAGTCTGTGAAGTAGGTTAAAGTAGGGAAGGAGCTTTCTATACAATAAAATGAGCATCATTGAAAAACTCCACATATTTACAGGGCAAACCACACGTTTGTGGAAACTCATGGAGAAAGAAATGCTTTCATCTTTAAGCACTTTGAAAATGCTCTTCATGGGGAAGCCAGGATGGCTCAGCGGGTTAAACGCTTGCTTTGCAGCCCCGGGGACCGAGGATCAAATCCCAGCCCCGGCCCATGTGGACCTATATGCTGAACTTGGGTGTGCTTCCCATGCAGTGGGCCCCCAGTTCTGCTCTCACCCCTTGGTTTGACCCTCAGCTCAAGGAGACATGCCTCCCATGCGGAAGCCCCCAGCCCAGTTCCCACACTGCACGGCCCCTGCCTACCTGTGTGGAACAAGACCATGTGGAAAACTGATGACGCACAACTATGGAGACTGCTCTGGGCCCTCCCCCTTCTCTCTGTCTCTCTCTGTCTCTGTCAAAAACAATAAAATAAATCAGAAAGAAAGAAAGAAAGAAAGAAAGAAAGAAAGAAAGAAAGAAAGAAAGAAAGAAAGAAAGGAAATGCTCTTTGCTGCATTTGGTGGCACCTGGGCCACACTGAGCGGATGTCTGTGCTTTAGTGATGGTCTAGAAATTTCTCTGCACACCTTTAAGTATGTAGTATCAAGGGGGTGTTAGTGGTTCTTTTCTCAGAGAACAGCTTTCTTCGAGATCGACGTGGGTGAGTGTGTCTCACAATGGATCCTGCCTGCGATCTTTTTTCTATCAGCTATCATTTGCCTCTCCTACATTTGCTTCTTTGCCTGACGCATCCAGAAGCCCGCCTTTTCTTTATTTGGTTCATTTTGCTTTTTTTATTAACTACAGTTGACACTTTTTTCAGATTTCCCTAGTTTCCCCCCAAACTTCTTTTTTGTGTCCCAAGGTCCCATTGAAGAGAGTACATTACATTTCGTCATGTCTCCTTCGGTTCCTCTAGACTTTCTCAGGCTTCTCCTGCCCTTGATGATGTTAACAGATTTGAGCCGGCACTGACCAGAATTTTTGTAGAACGTTCCTAAACTGTGGTTCATCCGATATTGTTCGCATGTTTTGGTTCATATCAAGGGTAGATACTATTAACATGATTTGCCACTAATGAAGTTAACCTTGATCACGTGGCGGAGGCAGTGGCCGCCAGGTTTCTCCCCCCACAGAGTTCATTTCCTCCCTCCTCTTTCCATCCTCTACTCCTTATAAGCAAGTTACTCAGCACAACCCACCTCTGGAGAGGCAGCAGGTCCACTTTTTAAGGTCTGGACTTATTTACACAGACCTAAGTTACTTAATGCTGAGGTGACTGCAACTATAACTTCTTTCTTCTCCCTATTTTGTCCCATTTCTCCATTATCACAGGATTTTCTGTTCCTTAGCAGTCCTAAGTCCATTCGATTTGTAATACAATGGAGTGTGAAAGAAAATACTATCTTTGATTTTCTGAGCACAGCCTTTAAAGTTTTCTGCCAAGGGAAGCTGGGCTGACTCATCGGGGTGGGCACTTGTCTTGCAGCCCCAGGGTCTGAGGATTGAGTCCCAGTCCTGGCCCGTGCAGACCCATGTGCTGAACTGGGGTGTGCCCCCAGTTTGATTCTCACCTGGATGAGCCTCCTATGTGGGAGGCCCCAGGTTCAGCTCCCACCCAGGGCGTGCTTCCCATGCAGGAGGCCCTCAGCTAGTTCCCACCCTGTGCAGTCCTGTGTCCACCTGTGGAACAAAACTGTGTGGAAAACTGATGATATGCAATTATGGAGACTGCTCTGGGCCCTCCTTCTTCTCTCTGTCTCTCTATCAAACACAAAACAAAACAAAACACAAACGAACAAAATAAAAAAAAAAAAAGGAAAAAGAAAAGTTTTCTGCTAGCCTCATTCTTTCTGTTTTCAATCACCATTCTATCCTAGCCTAGGGAGCCACGAACTTAAAACATACACGTCTGTCTTCCCATATCTGTTAACTTTCCCCATTCTTTTTTTCCATACCATTGCTTTCTTTTTGTTTGTTTGTTTCTGTTTTGTTTTGTTTTTGCTAGATAATGTCTGACTTAAAAACTTTCTTCTCTCATTTAAAGAAAAACCTTCTTTCCTGGCTTTTAAAACCCTTATTTTATTTACTGGGATACATTCTTACTCATGTCTGCCTTTACTCATGCTTTTCTGAATATCCTATGGGCAAAAGGGACATATGTATCTATTGTATTGGGTCTTTGTATGCTTGGTCATTGGCTCCCCAGGGGTTTTTCCTGTGGGAGTTCTCCATAAACACCATGATAATAGCATAGTAGCTACATCTGTACATAGAAACTGACTCGAACATTCTCTCTCCTTTCTGAATAGTTCATCATTTCTGGATCTCTATCAATCATCACAGAGAAAAAGTCAACTATGCCTTTGGTGAGTATGAGAACAATATAGCCCACAACTCAATGGATCAAAATGAACTCTTCAAGGTCAATCTCACCACTTTGCAGAGTCAGGGCAGATATTTGGTAGAATTAGGTGTTGAGCCTGAATCAGGCATCGTCATGTCCAATGCACACACTTTCCTACAACCGTTGTACTCTAGATCACAGTTCTCATTCAGGGCATTGTGTTATACACCCTAGAACAGTGCCCAGGCCTTACTATAGAAAGCCTGCCTCGTTAATGCCCTTTTGGTGGTAACTGGCCTTCAAATTTAAATCTTCAATAACAGAAGTGAGCTGGGTATTAAGGAAGTCTATTTGTTGTGGATTCACTACTTAAGCCCATCTTTCAAAACCCTTGAGAAACCCCAATTAAAATGTTCATGTGAGGAATTATTTCTCATTCTTTTATCTACCTGATCTGAAGGGTAATACTTTTATTGGATTTGAGTATGAGCTCTTGATCCTGAATGTTGTCATTACCCATTTGTATAAGCTAAGAAAATAACTTTACCTCTTTACTTTACTTTTAACTCTTTCCAGGGAAAACCAGAATAGGAAGTGACAGGGAGAGGAAAGCTGGATTATAGGGAGAAGATTTCTAATCAGTTAAGGTTCACTAAGTCTTCACTCAGTCCTAAATTCCTCAAGTAATTTGATATTGGGAGGGTCATTGTGAGACCACCATGTAACATAGTAGCATGCTCAATTTGGAAGCTTTGGTTACAAAAATCTCCAGAAGGCAGCAAGTAATTAGAGAGCATGCTCAAGACAGTGCCAATATCTTTCTTTTTTTCATCAAAATTTAGAGATGATTATTTGGAACCCTCACCTAGACCCCAAACCATTATACTATATCAATGCTGTCCAGTAGAACTTTCTGTGATTATGGAAATGCAATAGCCATGATTCCAATATGGTAGTCCTCTGTAGATAGTGACCACCATATAAGTAGTACAACACAAGAATAATGTTTGTATGTTTTTCAGGAGAATTACATAGGGTTCTCATTCTAGAGAAGAACAATACCACAGTGAACATGGCAGCAAGCTCAAGGATACAGGATGAGGTCTTAGGGGAGGCTGAGGCTCACCAGCACCGTTTATCTTGTAGTCTGAATTCTACTGTGGTCACATATTAAACCAGCCAGCCCTTTTTTAAGGTTGGAGAAGAATGTTCTCCCAGAACAAATCTACATTATTCTAAAGAATATATACTCTAGGTACTATGACTTTTGCTGGCTATCAGGAGGCCCAGAACCATATATTTTAGTCATTATCTTGGGGAGTTGGGGTTTGGAGAAGTAAAATGCCCTGTCAATCTTCTAATGTGCTCCAAAGTTCCAATCCCTGAGTCCCTAAAGGAGGGGCCTACATAGGGTTAAGTGATATTCTAATTTATGGCTATTGTGTGTGCCTTGGACTGCACCTTTCTATAACTACAACTTTCAGAATGATCTAAGCTCAGTTCCCCTTTCTATGAGTTGGGATAAAAGGGAAGCCAATTGTGAGATTAGTTTATTTTGGCCCCCACTTCATAAATGAGGAAATGAGACCCAGGGTAGAAAATGGAGGAACTGAATTCCCAAGAAACCTGCATCAGGGACAAAGCTAGCATTGTAACCTCAGTTTCCTGATATTTAAGCCAGACCTCTTCTACTTCATGTTGCTTCTCACATATTAACAATCCTTGGGTTTGAGTCTAGAACTCTTTCTACAGCCATTTATATGTGGCCCTGGATTTGGCCAAGCAGAGCCTGTCCAGGCTCCAGGGCCCATTTGAAACTGAAAACTACGTACCCATATTCGTGTGTGTGTGTGTGTGTGTGTGTGTGTGTGTGTGTGTGTGCATTTAAGAGAGGTTTTGTGCAAGGAAGAGTGATTTGCTTTGCCTGCTTCCTCTCTGTGGCTGATGCTTCCACAAGGGGTTTTCTGAGAGAAGAGAGATACCACATTTGCCTTTGGCCACACTGTCTTGGGGATTTTGCAGGCATAGCTTCAAAGAGTCCTGCTGCCAATCCAAGGTAAAGAATTTAGGAGGGCAATACTCCCTGCCATCCTACTAAAGTCCTGCCTGGGGGTAAGCATCTCATGGATTCATTCACTAGGTTTAGAGGTGTTGCTAGGCACTGGGGAGACACATGGGTTTAATTCTATCAATTTTAGACTTTCTTAAGAGACACAGAGGAGAAAATAAATTTCTGCAATGCACTGAAAAACAGAACTAAGAGACAGTTGTTGTTCCTGAGGGGTGAGCCTTACTCAGCATTTCTCTTTCAGATTCAGAGCAGCCTGGCTGCCAACATTCTGAGCTCTCTATTTGCTCTAGTGGGTTTCATTCTTCTCTCTGTCAACCTGGCTGCTTTGGGTCCTGCCTTCTGGGAGTGTAACTTGGACAAAGAGGATGGACAATCAGAGCAGCCTTACTATGATTTTCACTCATATGAGCATGACCACACCTGCTATGTTGCCAACGGTCTTCTGGCTGTAAGTATTTTTAGATGGGATGTTCCAATCTTATGAGGGTTCTTAAAGACTTGACTTCTTGTTATCTCTTCTTTTGAAAATCTGTCCAATTCTTTCTGGTTTAGGCATCTGGGGGAAGACCAAGGCTATATATAAAGGAGTAGGGACCACATGACTGAGATAAAAGGGGTAGGTCATGAGATTACCTACTAATAGAGTAAAATAGAAAAGTAAATGACAAATAAGATTGATGATGAAAAACTAAAACATTGTTTATACTGTTTCTTACTACTCAAACTGATTCTTTGTTAGAAGGATAAAATATGAATTGGCTAAACTAAGAGTCTTGGTTTATGGAGTAATGAATTAAGAAAGGCAAAACAGCAGAAAGACCCAAGTGATCAGGAAATGCCAACAAGGAAACATGGTACGTATGCATGGTGATTGGGGTGTTAACTTGGTCTCAGCGACATCAGGCCCAGTTCTGAAAAATGGAAAGTAGGAAACACGGGGTTTGCAGTGAGGGCTCTTCTCCTCCCAGTGGTCACAGTGATGCATAGTATTGATCAGGTGAAAAGTGACGTCATTGTTGTCTTTGTTACCACAGACAGAGGTGGGACTTGTTAAATTAGAAATATAAAAGATGAAGAATGTTAACTGATAATGATTGTCATTATTGGAGGAAGAAAAGCAATAAAGTGTGGTTAACAAATAATATGTCTTAAGTTGAACCATTAAGGGGCATTGCTCAGCGACACACTGAGAAGAAAAAACAGGTGACATAAAAATAAAGAGGATGCAGAATATTGATTGTCTTGCAATCATAAAAGAGAGTTAAGACAAAGACACAGTTGGAGGATGGCCAGATAAAAGCAGAGCTGGTTAAGCTGACCCCATGTTAATGATTATATCATTAATTATAATAAGAAAAATTACATGCAAATGAAGAGTAATTGGTAGAAACCAACATAAGGCAGAACTAATGCCACCTTAGAGAATTTTAGGAGAGATTTGTGTAGTAAAACATGAATTCCTAAAGGGATAATTGTACATTGTAAATAAAGGGAATTATATTGAGCTTGCTTGTTGAGAAAGTTTCTAAATGAACTATTTAGAATTTGAGTGTTCTATTTCATTGTTCAGTTTACTATTTGTTGTAACTTTTACTGCCCTCAAGACAGGCTAAGGAAACCCATCCTAAGGGGGTTAAATAGATAAAGGGAGGGTGTTAATACTGAATTTTATGAAAGGTTTTCATAGTCAAAACTTCACTGATTCTCACAAATGTCTGAGAAGGAAATACTATTATGCACATTTGATAAATGAGGAAACAAGCTAGAGAAGCAGAGACTTGCTCAGGCTCACACAGTTACTAAGCGGTAGAGGTGGGGCTGGAATGCGAGCTTGGCTGCTCCGGCCTGCGTGATTTTCCTCCGCTCTGCGCCTTCACTGAGTGAGCGGTGCAGTCAGATTTAGCTGTGTCTCAGGGGGGTAGGAAGTAAATGTATAAAGTGAGTGGGCTGATTTAGTCGCTGCTCATCCCGCCTCTTCCTCTCAAAGAAATAAATGAGCAATGGGATTCACTTGAACCAATTGTTAGGCTTAGAAGGAGCAGCGTTCTCTTCCTTGAGGGTCTTCTCAACCATTCTCTGATGGCTGAGGTGGTCTTCATGGCGACCATCACTGCCCAACAAGGCACGAAGGCTTCGGTTGACTCAAGCACCCGCCATCACGTAATTCCTGTGTTTCAGGGAATGCTGGCTGTGATGCTGCTTTGCACATTGCTGGAGTTCTGCCTCGCTGCGCTGGTGGCCATAGTCTGGTGGA
The DNA here is from genome assembly GCA_004027555.1 of Craseonycteris thonglongyai. NCBI lineage: Eukaryota > Metazoa > Chordata > Mammalia > Chiroptera > Craseonycteridae > Craseonycteris > Craseonycteris thonglongyai. Next base: position 12,532 of record PVKE010040677.1, read on the forward strand.
AACAGGTTTACTCTGACTTCCCTGGGGTGAGTGGTGATGGCCGGCCGCCCTGAGTCCTGCCTACTGTATGTCCTTTCTGGGTTGGGTTGAGCTACGTCCGCAAGAGTGGCTGAAGGGTCCATCAGCTGCTGGTCATGAGATACACATGGGAGGTGGTTTGATGGTGATGGATGACAGATGACAAGAACAGATTGTAATTGAATTGTTGACCAGCTGAGGAGTCACTGGATGAGATGATGTAATAGTTGAATCTGAGAAATCAACTGGTTTGATCTTGCTGTATTGTAAATGCAGAAACCTGGGAAGTTAAATGATTTGCTGGGCATTATGCTACAAATCTGTGCCTGGGCTGATGTCATTAGAATATGTCATTTGCCTCTCTTCCAGGCAGGAACACTTTTTGCCACAGCCATTAGTCTCTAACAGTCTTGACTTGGTGAAAGGCATTTGTGCATGTGGCTGGATTCAGTCAATGTCCTATGCTCTGATTTTCCCTTCCTGTGATCTTAACTTCTTTTCCCTAAAAGATATATTTTTTTTAATTGTTGACTCAAATTCCATGGAACACTACCCAGAACTCATGGCTTTATTTAACTGAATTAAAAAGTTTTAATCTATTCAAAAATTTATAATAGAAAGTAGAATGAATACTAAGCTCATGAATAGCAATTATTTAAAGAACGTAATAACATGGTTTACTAAACTTGGACTAGCTAAGTGTTTGATGTATAAAGTTCAAAGGAGATGATATGAAGATAAATATATACATTAAGCTGAACCCGAGTGAAGGCTGAAAAACTAACATATTTTATTTCTTCTAGAATGTGTTTTTCCAGTCTCTGAGTCACAAGGATAAATCTGGCACAACGGCAATTTTTGACCCTAGATATGATGATGAACTGACTTCTTAGAGAAAAAAAAAAAAAAGGAGAAAATATTCATCAGAAATTTGGTCTTTGTGATAATGTATGAAAACCAGCCAAAGAAACCCAACCCAAGAAAGCAAAGTTTGAGTTCCCTGAAATGTAGACATTTATGTAATAAACTTATAAAAATATATTTGTTTTCTTGTCATTGAATATATGTGTTCAATGTGGGGAGGGTTGTATATTAATACAGAACTGTAAATTATTATTGATTAGACTGGGCAAATAGACATTTCCCAGAAAACTAGGCAAAATGGTGATTCAGGGATGATGGTGAAGTAAGGAGACAACTTTTACTTGTACCCCTTCATTGCCAATAGGAGTTATCCTTATGTATTGTGGCATTCAGTCTCTTTTATAACAGATGCTAGAGTGTCATCACATGTATTTTATTCATTAGTGTGTGCAGACAAGCCCCTACAATTAAGTCTCGGGACCCATATAAATAATTGGCTTCAAAATGAAATCTTTATTAAATTACTCTGTGTGTGTGTGTGTTTAACACTGTCCAACAATTAACCAAATTTTGACACTATCTACCTGGAGGTAGCATCAAATCCCACAGGTTAAGGACTCAGTCTTACAAGACTCCCCTCATCCCTGCCAACCCTACAACCACTCCCCCCACATCCTTCTATCTGCCCCCTCCCCCACTTCAGACACTAATTGCAAATCCATGTTATCATATGTGCTTCTCACCCACCCAGAGCTATAGATCAGGAGCTAGCTCTAGATTAAAGGTTCCCAAGGCCACCTCCTTGGTTTCAATTAATTTGCTAGAGCAACTCCCAGAACACAGGAAAATACTTACTTACTAGATCACATGCTTATTATAAAAGGATATAACTCAAGAACAGCCAGATAGAAGAGATGCATGGAGCAAGGTGTGTGGGAAGGGGCTTGGAGCTTCCATGCCCTCTCTGGACAATCCACTCTCCCCAAACCTCCACCTGTTCACCAACCCAGAAGCTCCCAATCCTATTCTTTTGGGCTTCATTATATAGGCCTGGTTTCTTTCTTTCTTTCTTTCT
>PVKE010040678.1:0-14485 GCA_004027555.1 Craseonycteris thonglongyai
AGAGATGAGAAGATCCATTCCCTTTGCCATTGCAAACAAAAAAATGAAATACCTAGGTATAAATCTAACAAAGAACGTGAAGGACTTATACACTGAAAACTATAAGACACTCTTAAAAGAAATTAAAGAGGACACAAAGAAATGGAAAGACATTCCATGTTCATGGATTGAAAGAATCAACGTAGTTAAAATGGCTATACTCCCCAAAGCAATATACAGATTCAATGACATTCCCATCAAAATCCCACAGTCATTCTTTCAAGAAATAGATACAAAAAATCAAATTTGTATGGAACCACAAAAGACCACGAATTGCAAAAATGATCCTAAGAAAAAAGGATAAAGCTGGGGGCATCTCACTGCCTGACTTTTATCTGTACTACAAAGCCTCAGTAATCAAAGCAGCTTGGTACTGGCAGAAAAACAGACCCACGGACCAATGAAACAGAATTGAAAACCCAGAAGTAAACCCACAAATATACGGACAGATTATTTTTGACAAAGGATCGAAAAATATACAGTGGGGAAAAGAAAGCCTCTTCAGTAAATGGTGCTGGGAAAATTGGAAAACCACATGGCTGAAGGTGAACTGCGATCTCTCACCATATACCAAAATTAACTCAAAATGGATTAAAGACTTCCAAATAAGAAAGGAAACAATAAATTGCATAGAAGAACACACTGGCACTAAACTTATAGACCTGGGATTCAGGGAGGACTTTATGAATCTGACCTCAATGGCAAGGGAAGTAAAAGCACAAATATACGAATGGGACCTTATCAAGCTAAAAAGCTTCTGCGCTGCAAAGGAAGCCATCAACAAAGCAAAGAGGCAACCAACCAACTGGGAAAAAATATTTGCAAACAATGCCTCTGATAAGGGACTAATATCAAAAACATGAAGAACTTGTACAACTCAACAAGAAAAAAACAAGCAATCCAATTAAAAAAATGGGCAGATGACCTTAACAGACACTTCTCTCGTGAAGACATACATATGGCCAACAGATATATGAAAAAATGCTCCACTTCACTAGCAATTAGGGAGATGCAAATAAAAACCACAATGAGATACCATCTTACACTTGTTAGAATGGCTATAATCAATAAGACAAGGGATAACAAGTGCTGGAGAGGCTGTGGAGAAAAGGGAACCCTCATACACTGCTGGTGGGAATGTAAACTGGTACAACCACTATGGAAGGCTGTATGGAGATTCCTCAAAAAATTATGAATGGAATTACCATATGACCCAGCCATTCCTCTCCTGGGCATCTACCCAAAAAACCTGAAAACCTTAATCTTTAAAGATGCTTGTACCTGCATGTTCATCGCAGCACTGTTCGCAATGGCCAGAACATGGATACAACCAAAATGCCCTTCAATAGATGACTGGATAAAAAAGATGTGGTGCATTTACACAATGGAACACTACTCAGCGATAAGAAATGATGAAATACAGTCATTTGTGACAACATGGTTGGACCTAGAGACCATCTTATTAAGTGAAATAAGTCAAACTGAAAGAATCCGGAAACATATGACCTCACTTATAGGTGGAATATAAAACTGAAAGTTACAAAGACACAGAGACCTATGGACACACCCAATAACTTGGTGATTGCCTGAGGGAAGGGGAGGAGGGGGAAAGGAGAGAGGGACGGGAGGTGGGAGAGGGCACCAGCATTATGGACACACTCAATAGTTTGGTGGATACCTGGAGAAGGGGAGAAGGGAGGAGAGAGAGTTGTGGGGGGAGGGCGGAAGGGGCAACAGATATATGGTGGTGGAGGGGGACCTGATTCTGGGAGGTGGGCACATAATGCGATGCATGGGTGATGTGATGTGGACTTGTACTTCTGGAAACTATCTAATTGTTACCAATCAATGTCACCCCAACCAAACCTAACCCTTAACCTAAGTTTCCTTCCTCTAACTCGGGGGTCTCCAAACTTTCCAGCCCACGGGCCGCATTAACTATCAAACAGCAGTTTGGTTGGCCTACTACACACTCGAGGTCCAAATAAAAAAGAATCAAAACATAGATGTTGTTTTTAATTATTTTTTTAATATTATTTAATCCAGATAAAAAGGTCTCCATGGGCCGGATGATAGGGCCTCACGGGCCGCATCCGGCCCACGGGCTGTAATTTTGAGACCCCTGCTTAAGTTATAAACACTCCATTCTCTACTTTTCATAATGTAAGAGATGTTCTTACTGTCAAACTCATCACTTCTCTGCTCAACCTTCCAGTGCCTCCCAGTCTTACACTGAGCAAAACCCAAAGCCATTACTGTGGCGGAAGAGGTCTTCCAAAATCTACCACAACACTATTTCTCTAATATCACCTCCTACCACTCTTTGTTTTCTTACACTGCTCTAGCTGTGCTGATCTTCCTACTTCTTGGCTAATGAAGCATGCTTTAGCTCAGGGACTTTGCACTTGCTGTTTTCTTGGCTTGGCACCCTTTACCCCCAATTTCCACATGGTTAACTCCCTTACTTCTTCATGGATTTGCACAGATATTCTTTATCAGAGAAGTCTTCAGCAAGAATGGATGATTTTGTCATCTCTGACCTTATCAGAGTCACTATTGAATATCTCCCCTTTTATCCTGTATCTTCACCTTAATTTGCAAATGCTTAAGTCCCAATCCTTAATTACTCCTGTTGTTCTGATTTTCTTGTCTAGTTACCCTTCTCTTTTCTACTTCAAAACAACTTTTTGAGAAGTTCACATTTAGTTTTTAAGAGGTTTTATACTTACATATTTCACTTTCTTACCTCTTACTCACTTCTTAACGCTGTGTAACCTTATATCCATGCCCAGCACCACATTCAGACTATGCAAGGTCACCAACAAGTTTTTCTGCTAGATGCAATAGACAGTTTCACAACCTAACGTGTATTGACCTTTTGCCAGCATTTAACACTGTTGACCACTCCCAACTTTAAATATTCACTACAGAGGCTTGAGTGACATACTCTCCTTGTTTTCCTATCACTGCTGATCTCTCTGTTTCTGTTACAGTTCCTTCTTTTCATCCTGTCACTTAAATGCAGGTACCTCTCAGAATTCTGTCCTAGGCTTACCTTTCTTATTCTACATACTCTCCGTGTGATCCTCCATCCTTAGATTCTCATTTGCATGATGATGGCTTCCAGATCTGCAGCTCTAGCCTGGGTTTTGTTTGTTTGATTTTGTTCATAACTTCAGATCCATATATCCAGCTGTCACCTGATTCCTAAAAAGACACCTCAAACTTAACATTTAAACTTGAACTCATCTCCCCTACCCACCTCAACTTACTCCACAGTCCCTCAAGCATTTCTGATGATAACTTCCTTTCTCTTACCACCTCTGCCCACCAACAGCACAGTCTGTTGATTCTAACTCCAAAATTCTCCAGGATGTATCAACTTTGCTCCATTTCCACGGCTACCACCCTGGTTTAGGCCATCATTATCTCTCATCTGCATTGTTTATTTTCTTCCCATTGTTTTTAAGATCATGCTGAGATCATTAGCAGAGATTCTACAGTATGATGACTCTTGCTTCATTTTTATCTTAAGCCACAACCCCAAAATCTATAATCAAATCATGCTATACTTCTTCTGTCTTCTCACTCCTGAACTTTCAAGTATCTGTCCCTTTCCTCTGGTTAACTCTTGACTCTTTTCAGGTCTTGACTTAGATTACCTTCTTCTTTGAAACCTTCCCTGACTCCCCACATCTGTATTATATGCCATATTATTGTGCAGAAGTCTATGTTAGATAGAGCTTAATTGGGGTGAGGGACATAAGAGAGAAGTGATTGTTGTATGGAACTGAAAACCTGGAAAGGTATAAGTTATGAAGAACCCGATGGAAGGAATCCAAAGTCTGTTCTTTTTTTTTTTTTTTTTTTTTTTAATTTGTTGGGTCAAGTTAATTTTTTAATTTGACATTGGTTGGTAAAAATTTCATAGGTTCCAGGTGTTCAATTCTACATTATATTGTCTATGCATTGCATTATGTGCTCACCTCCCAGAGTCAATTCTCTTTCCATCACTGTATATTTGATGACCACTCCCTGCCCCCCTCCCCCCACTCTCCCACCCACCTTTCCCTAAACTAACCCACCAACCACTAAACTATTGACTTAGTCCATGAGTTTTTGTTTCTTTGATACTTTCAGTTTCATGTTCTATCTGTAAGTGAAGTCATATGTTTCTTGATTTTTTTTTCAGTCTGATTTATTTTGCTTAATATGATGGTTTCAAGGTCCATCCACATTGTCATTGTGTTTTCCATTGCTGAGTAGTATTCCATTGTGTAAATGTACCACAACTTGTTTATCCATTCATCTGTCAAAGGATATTTGAAAGCCTTAATTCACAAAGATATACATAACCCAGTATTCATCACAGCACTGTTCACGGTGGCCACGTCGTAGAAACAACCAAAGTACCCCTGTTCCTTAAAATAAAATCTTACCACCATCTATTCAAGTAGACTGAGGTGGTTATGATTAAGGTGCACTGGCAGGAAATGTAAAAAAAGGCCTCAGGTTATGGTCAATGTAAGAGCAAAATATTAGTGGAACCAGTGAAGGGGCCAGGGTCCTAGGTCAGGGGGCAGAAGGAACCAGTCAGAAAACTGACTAGGAACTACAAAGTCCCAGAGACATTTGAGTTTTGATTTGAAAATCTAAGGTAAGTAAATCTTCCAGTGTCCACAAGGAGCTGGATCTTCATAAACATATCAAAATCAGACTACAGATTCTATGCCCATATTTCAAAAAATCAAGAAACAGATTTCTCTTTGTTATTAGCTATAACAGTCAAACTTAGGTCTTGTACATAGATTGGTTATCTCTGAGCCCCAAGTTCTCTCAAGCTGAAGCCCTGCTACACTTGATGCATGCCTGATTGGAGAACTACACCTTACTGAGAAATTAATCTCAACCCTACAGAAGGGACTTCAGCCACCATTGGTCTAGTGGGCTGGCTTATAGTTTATTCATCACCCACTGAGGATGAAACTACTTAGAGATGACCTTATTTTCACTTACATTTGACGATTAGGGATTAAAAATAGAAAATCTATTCAAGTGTGAGTAAGAATATAGAGTTAAATTGGATTAGTTAATGAGAGAGAAGTGAAGGCTTGAAAATACTCACAGATAGGAAATCAGCTTCTACAAGTCTTTCTCCCAACCAGTGTATTTTATTTTAGACTGTTAAATTAACTTTATGAAAATATAAAGCTCAGTGAAATACAAGATTACAAAAATAGAGGATATCATTTATAGGAGTGTCAAAATTTACTACCTAGACAGACTTTTTCACTTGACTTAAAGAGCAGAAACCCACACATCAGGAGTCTTAACAAAAAATTGTTCCTTTATTGTACTTCCAGCAAGCAACCTAGAAGAGTTCTTTAAAAACTACAAATGTGAAGCAAGGCTCTGTCATGCCATTTAATTCCATGGCACTGTGCTTTGTGCTTTGGCATATTTCACCAACTATATCTAACTGCCTAATCAGGTCTTCCGTCCTATAGTGAAGAATTGGTTTCCCTAGCCTCATTTTATGGTACAAGCCAAATATAGAATCAGAGACAGGCTCTGGAGAGCAGAGAGTAGTTATAGCACGGATTTCCTCTTCTTGGATAGCTGTACTTCAGTTGCCTATTGATCAGTGGTTCTCAAATTGTGGTTCCAGGACCAGCAGCATTAGCCAAAGCCCTGGGAATGTGATAGAAGTGCAAGTTCTTAGGCTCTACCCTGGACTTACTGGATCACACATTTTGGCTGGAAGCCCAGAAATTCTGTGTTTTAACAGGCTCTCTGGGTAATTCCAATACTTCTGCCATGGGGTACAACTCCTTTCCCTAATCTCAGCCATCCAAGATCAAGGGTAGGGCATAGGAACTACACTTGTCCTGTTAATGTAAATGTTGGGACTTCATAGGAAACTCTTAGAAGACATCTGTTCATCCACCTGTCTTGGAATCAGTTCTTTGTACAGCTGCCTTATAATCCCAAATGGAGAACCTGTCTGAGAATGAAGCCAGTGCATGGAAGAAAGCCAAGCATGCTGGGCTAGGCCCTATGCCTTGAGACAGAGAGAAACAGTTCCTGATAATGTTGCCAGAATCCAGACATCAAGTGCCACTTTAGGTCAGCTTTGCCGTGGGTTAGCCAGATAGAAATGTGTATTACCTTCTTACTGAAGCCAGTTTGGCCCAGGTATCTTGATACTGAAGACTGATGGAATTCTAAGGGATACAACATGCAAATGCTATTCTGTGCCAGTCAGTGACAATAAGTGTTTTTTTTAAAGACACTATACAATGAGAACTCACTCTTAACAGAAAACTTTGCCTCCTGATTTAAGAAGAAAGTTTAGGTCATTTGAACATGCTTATAATACAGCCCTTCCTTCTCTTCTTCCACCCTTAGATGAGGATGTGACTCCTATGGAAGTCTACCTCACCCCTTGTGCCATTAACCTTTTACCTTCCCATATCTCCCTTAGGCCTACTTCTTTTCTCCCCTATATCCTCACCTCTCCCTCTCTACTGCTACCTTGACTTCAGTCTACAAATGTGCTCAAATACCCCACCCTAAAAATTCCTCATTTGACTATGAGCACCCTCATTGCATGATCCAGGCTCTTCACCACCACACTCATTCAAACCTTGCTAATAAGTAACATAGATTTATTATTTTCATTGCCTCATCTCTTAATGCACTTCAGTTTGACTTTTGCCTTCACCACTTTCCTGAAAATGTTTTTATTAGGATTATAAATGGCCACCCCCAGCTGAATCCAATGGACATTGTCTAGTCCTGATCTTTAAGTTCTCTGTTTTGACAATGGTTAGTCCTTCCTTCTGATATCTTCTACTTCCTTGGCTTCTATGATATTATTCTCTTCTAATTCTCTTCACACTTCTAGTTTTTCCTGCCTCCTTTATACCTCTCCTCTGTTTACCTAGTAAAAGTTCATATTATACTGTATTCTGTCTTTAGTATGTTGTTCCTCTCTTCTATCCTCTCCCTGGATGATCTGATCCATTTTCACGACTCAACTAGAACCTGTGTTCCATGGACTCCAGAATCTGGATATCTATCCCAGATCTTCCCTTAAGCTTCAGACTCATACATTCATGTGCACCCTGGACAGCACATTGATATTCTATGTGATGTCTATGGCATCTCATATTTAATCTGTTCATAACTTACCCAATAATGCCCCTCCCCACCACATCAGATATTCCTTGTATTTTTCTAATTTAATTGACAAGAGCACCCAATCACTCATGTTAGAAACTTGGCTCTTCCCTCTCCTTGACCTCTAACTTCTAATCAGTCACACATCCTACCAATTTTGCCTCATACAGAGTTCTAGAATATGGCTTTTCCTCTCCATCTTCACCTCTACCATAGTTTGGATCATTGTCATTTTTCTCACCAAGTAGGTTTATTTTTTTCTCACTTCAAATTAAGGCTCAAATTAAGCCTCTTACAGGCCTCCAGAAGGCCTAATCTGAGAACATAGCCAAGCAAAACTCTACTACCTCCCATCACATTCAGATTCTTTCACCACCTCTTCATTGCTGACAATAGTCTTCCTCCAATCGTGAACCAGAGGATATCTGCATTATGTTCACCTAAGGTGTTTGTGGCAAAGCTGATTCCTGGATCTAAACAACAATCCTACCAAATTGTAATAGCCAGCTGATGCCTAGAAATCTGATTTTTCCTACATGTGTCTCCGTAATACATGCATTAAAGTTTTGGAACCTCTAACCCAACGATATACCAGGACCCTCCTGATCCTGGCCCTTGCCTCTCATATCTTGCTTCCCACCCCCACCCCCACCCGCCACTGTTCCCTGGCATTACCTTTGTGCTTTGAAAATCCTAAGTACCTGTATTTTACTGCTCTGTGTCTCGTTTCATGATTTCATTTGTGCCTCTGAAGAAATACTCTGACTCTTGCCCTCACTCCCCATCCTTTGCCTGGTTATCTCCTATTTATCCTCTGAGATTCAGCTCACATCTCCTCTCTTGCAACAATACTTAATGCCCTACCCTCCAACTCCTCTTCTCTCCCACATCTTGTCCCATGCTATTGCGCAGTTTAGATCCCATTGTGAGCTTTCACATGTATATCTCTATGATTGCTTTTATGCCTATCTTTTAATTTTCAATTTGTGTATCTCTTTCTATTCAACTCACAATCCTCATCTTGAGCACAGGCTGGATGTATAGCACGCGTTCCATAAATAATTCTCCCATAAATGAAATGTTCACACTTGTTCTATCCATCCCTGTTAGCTATTTTTCTATTATAGAAATAGGAAATTGTTAATAGCATAAACAGGCAAAGGCGCGTAGGATACTCATTGAAAAGGGATCATTAAGGCCATTGTCATTGTGGAAGAAGAAGATCATGAGCTTCTGAATTAAAGGCAACAGCAGAGAAGGTAGAGGCAATTTTCCTTCATCCTAGTTTGTTGAAAGGTTTTGTTTGTTTGTTTGTGGTTATTTTTTTAATGAAAGGGTGTTGGGTTTTATTAAATGCTTTTCTGCATCTATTGTGATGATCATGTGATTTTTATCCTTCATTCTAATGTGATGTATCACATTAATTGATTTGTGTATGTTGAACATCCTTTCATCCCAAGGATAAATCCCACTTGTTCGTAGTATATGATCCTTTTAATATGCTGTTGAATTAGGTTTGCTGTGTTTGTTGAGGATTTTTGCATTTGTTTTCATCAGGGATATTGGCATTTAGTTTTCTTTTCTTGTATCTTTGTCTGGCTTTAGTATCAGGATAATTCTGGCCTCTTAAAATGAGTTTGTAAGTGTTCTTCAGTTTTGTGAAAAAGTTTGAGAAAGATTGGCATTAATTCCTCTTTAAACATTTGGTACAATTCATCAGTGAAACCTTCTTATCATGGGCTTTCCTTTGTTGGCAGGTTTTTGGTTACTTGAATCAATCTCCTTGCTAGTGATAGGTCTGTTCAGATTTTCTCTTTCTTCATGATTCAGTCTTGGTAGGCTGTATGTTTCTAGGAATGTATCCATTTCTCCAAGGTTAACCAGTTTGTTAATGTATATAAAAGCATATATGAAAAGCTCACATCTGAGATCACACTCAGTGGTGAAAAACTGAAGTTTTTCCATTAACCAGAAACAAAACAAGGATGCCCACTCTTGCCACTTCTATTAAACACAGTACTGGGAGCCCTAACCACAACAATTAGGGCAACAAAATAAGTTTCAGTACATTCATGCTGCTGTAATAAAATGCCACAGATGGGGTGGGTTATAAACAGTAGTAATTTATTGCCTACAGGTCTGGAGGCTCGAAGTCTGAGATCCAAGTGCCAGCATGGTCAGGTGAGGGCCCTCTTCTGGTCTGCAGACTTCTCACTGTATTCTCATATGAAGGAAGGGACTAAGGAGCACTGTGGTATCTCTTTTATAAGAGCCCTAATACCACTTATGAAATTCCCATCTGCTCTATATTTTCATGACCTAATCACCTCCTAAAGGCCCCACCAAGTAATAACCATTTACCTTGGGGGTTGGGATTTCAACATATGGGGACACAAATAAACCAGAGGGGTGGGGGGTTGGGAGAGAGGAAAGGCATGCATGTCAGAAAGAAAGAAGTAAAATTGGCCCTATTGGAAGATACTATCTTAGATACAGGATATCCAAAGGCTCCACTTGCCTCACAAATAACCTCTTAAAATAAATGAATTCAGTGGAGTTTCAGCACACAATATGAACATACAAAAATCAGCTGCATTTATATACACTAACAATGAACTATCTAAAGGAAATTAGGAAAACAACTTATAATTGCTCCAAATTAATAAAATACTTAGCAATTAACTAAGGAAGAAAAAGCTTGGACACATTAAATTGCAAAATACTGATGGAAGAAGACATGAACAAATGGAAAGACATTCTGTGTTCATGGATTGGCAGACTTAATATTGTTAAAATAGCCATATTACCCAAAGAGATCCACAGATTCAGTACATTCCCTGTTGAAATCTCCATGGTATGTTTTTACAGGGAAAAAAACAACAAAAACTAAAGTTTATATGGAACCACAAAATACTCCAAATAGACAAAACACTCTATAAAAAACTAAAAGAACAAAGTTAAAGGCATTACACTTCCTGATTTCAATATATATTAAAAAAAATAATTAAAAATGAGAAAAATATATTACAAAGCTATAGTAAGTTAAAGAGTGTAATACTATCACAAAAACAGACATATAGACCAAGTAGAACAGAATATAGAGCCCAGAAATAAATCCATACACATGTGGTCAATTGATCTTCAATAAATGTGCCCAAAAATAAACAATAGGGAAGGGATAGTCTGTTCAGTAAATGGTGTTTAGGGGAAGCTGGGATGGCTCAGTTGGTTAAGCGCTCACCTTGCAACCCCAGGGACCGAGGATCAAATCCTGGCCCTGGCCTGTGCAGACCCATATGCTGAACTGGGGAGTACCCCCAGTTCAGTTCTCACCAGTGAAAGCCCAGCCCAGTCCCTGCTCTGTGCAGCCCCGTGCCAACCTGTGGAATGAAACTATGGAAAACCAATGATGTGCAACTATGCAGACTGTTCTGGACCATCCCCCTTCTCTCTGTCTGTCTGTGTATCTCTATCTGTCAAAAACAATAAAAATAACATCTTTAAAAATAATAATAGTAAAATAATAAATGGTATTTAGAAAACTGGGTATCCACATGCAAAAAAAAAAAAAATGATAGTGGAGCCTTATCTGACACCATACATGAAAATTAACTCAAAGTAGATAACAGATTTAAATGTAAGACCTTAAATAATAAAACTCCTGGAAAAACACATAGAGGAAAAGCTTCTGATACTGGTGTTGGCAATGATTTCTTGGATGACACCCAAAGCGCATGCAACAAATGCAAAAATATTAAGTAGGACTACATCAAACTAAAAAGCACAGCAAATGAAACAATTAATAGAGTGAAAAGCCAACCTATGGAATCATGGAATGGGAGAAAATATTTGCAAGCCATCTATCTTATATGGGATTAATTTTTGAAATATACAAGGAACTCTTACAACGCAATAGCAAACAATAAAACAAAAACCTGATTAAAAGTGGTCTCAGGATTTGACTAGACATTTCTCCAAAGAGATGCAAATGATCAACAGGTATATGTCACTAGTCATCAAGGGTATGTAAATTAAAACAATGAGATATCACTTCAATACCTGTTAGGATAGCTATTATCAAAAAGCCAAAAGAGACAAGTGTAGATGTGGAAGATGCAGAGAAATTAAAACCCTTGTGCACTGTCACCGAGAACGCAAAAATGGTGCAGTCGCTATGGAAAACAGTATGTGAGTTACTCAGAATATTAGAAATAGAACTACCATATGACCCAGCAATCTCACTTCTGAATATTCACCCAAAAATATTGAAATCAGGATCTCAAAGAGATATATGCACTCCCACATTCACTGAAGCACTATTCTCAATAGCCAAGATGTAGAAACAACCTAAATGTCCATCGATGGAAGAATGAATTTTTTTTAAATGCTTTGAATAAAAGTAGGGAATCCTGCAATATATGACTGCATGGATGAACTTTGAGGAAATTATGCTAAGTGAAATAAGCTAGTCACAGAAGGACAAATGCTGCACCACTCCTCTTCTATGAGGTATATAAAATAGTCAAACTCAGAAGCAAAGAATACAATGGTGGTTACCAGGGGTTAGGAGGATGGGGAAATAGGGAGTTACTAATCAGTGGGTATATATTTTCAGTTTTGCAAGGTGAATAAATTTAGAGATCTGTTGTACAGCATCATGCCTATAGATAATATATTGTATATTTAAAATTTGGTAAGAAGGTAGAACTTACACTAAGTGTTCCTATCACAATAACATTTTTTTATAATTGAAGATAGAAAGGATGGAGCTAAGAGATTTCTGATAAGATTATGTGGTATGTAAGGGCTGAATATACTAGTTTTCTATTCCTGTGTAACAGTTTAAAACCATACTCATGTTTAGCTCACAGTTCTATAGGTCAGAGTCCAGGTATGTTGTAGCTTGGTTTTCTGCTCAGGGTTTCACAAGGTCAAAGTCAGGGTATTAGCAGGGCTTACAGTTCATCTCATTTGGACTCAGGGTCCATTTCCAAGGGCATGTTGTTGGCAGAATTCAGTTCTGCAGTTGTAGGACTGAGGCTCCTAGCTTTCTTACTGTGTAACCAGGAGCTGCTCTCTGCCCCTAGAGGCCACTCTCATTCCTTGCATATGGTCTCTTCCATCTTCAAAGTCAGCAACAGATAATCTCCCTCATGTTGAATCTTCCTCACACTTCAAAGCTTTTCCCTTTATGAGAAGCCTAGTCCCTTTTAAGAGCATATGTGATTAGACCAGGATATCTCCCTTTCTTAATCTCAATTGATTTGGAACCTTGATTACATCTGCAAAATCCCTGTATTGCAGCACCTAGATTAGTGTTTGACAAACTGGGAGGTGTATGTACACCAAGGAGTGGGAATTCTAAAATCTGCCTACCACAGCAAAAAATAGGGAGAAGTGAGGGTAGACTGGGAGAGTTTTTGCTGGAGACATTGGAAGAACAGCGGAGCCATTAACTAAGGCTTAGAATACAGAAGGTAGAAGAATTTTGATGGGAAGGTGAGTTCAAATTTACATACATGAGGTAAATAGTTTTAAGAGAAAAATATCTCAACGAAGTAACTTTTTGTATATGAGCCCATCTCTTGCCAACTGAGTCCCAATAGTAAAATTTTTTTCAGAAATATAAAACTATTAGTGGAAAAAAATAGTTGTTAGAAGGAACTGATCTTTAGGGAATATGGGGATAAAGGAATTACATTTTCTAAAAATATTTTGCTTTGCTCAGCTTAGTTTCTGAAAGTTACAGAGAATATTCCATAACTCATAGTTGGTTATAAAATGAGGGGCCAAATTTTTATTCTCTCATTCTTAAGAGAAGCTGGTCCCAAATTTTCATTACAATAGATATTTCCACCTCATGGCAGGAAATGGCAGTCTGCTGAATAATAGCCTTGCATATTTCCACCTACTAAAGATCTCAATGTGAAAAGTTACAAGGTACTTTTCCTTCTTCCTCAAAAAATCTATCCATTAGTCTAAAATATCAACTACACAGGGCAGCACTTCCAGAGACCACCAAATGGTGGTGTAGTTAAATAAATTTTCATGATTCTTCCTACCTTCCCACAAATTATTGAGATGCTAGTCATTGCAGGGGAGAAAGAAGAACCCAATATAACTAACCTTTTCTACATTTATTCTACAGACAGAGACATGGTGCAGACAACCTTCAGTGCAAATAACTATAACACAATTCAATTTAATCTAATAGAGCTGTGTATGCGGTACTAGATGGCTCCAAGGATGGAAATAGGGACAAAATCCCGCCAGAGAATGGATCATAAAAGACTTTTTATACCAGGATTGATTTGTTTTGTCTCATTTTGCCTTGTAGATTCCTGGGAGCCAGTTCTCTGTGTAAGGTGTTTCTCTTTCAGAATATGTCTCTTATTTTTGCTATTATTTAAAAAATTTCTTCCACATTTATTTTATTGTTTTAGAGAAGGAGAGAGAGAGAAGGGGAGAAGATCCAGAGTAGTCTCCATAGTAGTACATCATCAGTTGTGACATGGTTTCATTCCACACAGGTGGATGTGGGGCTGCTCAGGGAACCAAACCAGGGGCCTCCACATGGGAGGTGAGAACCTTCACCACCATCCTGGTGGTTACCAGTTGTGCCACAGTTCAGCATATGGGCATGCGTGGGTGGGGACCAAGAATTGAACCCCAGATCTAATGATTGTGAGGCAGGCGCTCAACCGTTGCGGTATCCCACCATCCCCTCCCCCACACTTATTTTTTACAACTTTATTGAAGTAAAATTTGAGTCTAAGAAACTGCATAATATTTAAAATGTATAATTTGATCAGTTTTGATAAATGTATTCATTAGTGAAGTCATTACCATAGTTAAAATAACAAATTTATCTATTATCCCCAAGAGTTTCCTTAAGCCCTTTTATAATCCCTCTCTTCCTTCCCATCTCATCCTGGCAATCACTAATCTGCTTTCTGCCTTTATAGATGACTTGGAATTTTCTAAAATTCTCTAAATGAAACCATACAGGATTTCTGACATCTTTGATTCACCATAATGATTTTGAGATTCATCTGTATTGTTGCATGTTTCATTAATTTATTCTTTTTTATTATGGAGTTCTACTGTATAGATATACCATAATTGAGTTGTTTATCCTTTTGCCTGTTGAAGACATTTAGCTGTTGTTTTCATTTTGGGGCTATCACAAATAATACTGATATGGATCTTAGTGTACAAGTCTTTGTGTGAATACATGCTTTAGTGTCTCTTTGGTGACTCTCTT
>PVKE010040679.1:0-14485 GCA_004027555.1 Craseonycteris thonglongyai
TGGTCAGAGGATAAACTGAAGTAAATATCCTCTGAAAATGGTCATCAGCTCCATTCCTCCTTGTGTGTACATACATGCTGCTCCTCTCATTAGGAGGTAAAGTTTATTACTCTTCTCTTTGATCTCCTTCTGGCTTTGTAGTTTACTTTGAACAATAGAATTCAGTGAAAAAGAAGCTATCAGTTTCAAATCTAGCCTTTGAGAGGATTCACAACTTCTACTTTTGTTTCCTTGGAAGTAAGCCATTACGTAAAAAGTCTGTGTGAAGAAATTAGGCACAGTTAGAGGTTGCATTTGTAAAAGAGAGAAGTACTATCAATTCCCAGTTGTTCCACCCATCCTAAATGATCAAGCCAACATGGATGAAGACTACCTGTACCAAAATCTAACTAACTAACTGACTGACTGACTAACTAACTAACTAACTACTAACAAAACAAAAAACCTAGATACACACAGGCTTAGTTGAAGAATTGTGAGAAATAACATTATATATACATTATTATTAGTTTTGGATTCATTTGCTGTGCAATAATACATAACTAAAAGGGTTAGTATGTTAGTAGTAAAAAGTTTTTAATTTTATGATCTATCTGTACTTTTAAAATTAATAAATCTAAAATTACCATTGTACATTGTTCAAACAGGGAAAATTTTAATAAAAATGTGATTTGGTTAAAGTAAAATCTCATGTTTTAGCAAAAAGTTTCACACTATACCTGCCTCTAGTAGAGATTAATTAGGGTGTATTTGCCATATTTTTATTATTTATTTAGATTTATTTATGCTTTCAACTATTTTGTTTTCATATTTTCTGCCTAAGGTGGTATGTTTTGATATTACCAGTTACATCATAAAGTATCATTGCATAATGAATAGCAAGCACATTAAGAAAGAAATTAAACCTCTAGATAGAAAAATAGATCAATGTTGGATGAATAACAGATAGATGAATGGATAACTAGTAGCTCGATATGTAGACAACTAATTACATGAATAGGTAGATCATAATGCCTTGTGAACTTGGAAATTTTATGCTCAAAAAGGCAAAAGCACATATTGAGAATGATGAAACCTAAAGTCTGAAATAAGCACTTTTTACCAATACCCATAAGCCATGAATTTCAAATGCTAAAAAGTGAATTCTGTCTTCAAGTCTTTTTATATATATATATATTTACCCTTAACTAGCATAGAAAAGGAAATAGTTCTTGTTCAGTTTGTATCTGTTTTTATAGTTGAGTAACAAGTTTCTCAAAACTTAGCAGCTTAAAGATATTTATGATCTCATACACTTTCTGAAGTTCTAGTAACCTAGAGTACTTAGTTGAGTGATTCCAGCTCTGAGTCTCTCAGTGGTCAAGCTGTCAGCTGAATCTGTACTCAAGGCTTGACTAGGACTGATGGATCAGCTTTTAAGTTCCCACATGTGCTTATTGGCAGGCCTTAGTTGCCTCATACTGCTGTCTAGTCTGACCACCATTAACAAAAAGATTACATTTGAATACATAATATAATATATTTAATCATGGAATAAAGAAAAATTCTTCTTGATAAAGAGTTATGAAATTTAAAGAGATATAAAAAGTTATACCATAGACATTTTAAATGACTGGTTAACACATGAAATTTTATTTTATATTACAGCAAGTTACCTACCTTCAGGGATATTGCAGTAGACCATGCATATGTTTTATGAAGGGTTTGAGAGGAAAGAAGATAATCTACCATTTTTGAAGTGACAAGTTATACAGATTCTCATGGCTGTCTAGCTGTGTTAACTGCTTACATTTGAAAAGATAAGTATTTAGTTCATGGGGGCAGATACATTTAAAATCTGTGCTGCATTTTTAAGGCTAAATAGCTGTGTATATGCCCAGTTCAGCTTGATTATTTTGTGATAAAAAACCTCTGAGAAAAAAAGTAGTTTATTTTTGTCTTCTGAATGTTTTCTCTTGTTCTTTTTATTGCCCTGAAAAGAAATTTCAACGATGACACAGATGACTGGAGGCCATAGTGATAAGTGATTCTGTGCTGATAGCTAGAAAATTTCAGAAAGTATTTCAGAGATAATAAGTACTAGGGAGAGTATCCGCAACAGCATTACGTACGGCTCACAGGCAACTAAGTCTACAATTTGAATATTCTGCATTGACAATTTTTGCAGAATGATAGTGAGTTCTATGTTACTGATGAAATAGTGTATACATATTGTAAATGAATTTTTTTAGCAAAACTATTATTTAAATTATCATTAGAGGCATGCTTTATTTTTTATATTTTGGCATAATATTGATCTGAAAATGGAAAGTGACTATTGTATTATGGGCAATATAGTCATAATTAGAGCTGCACATAAAATTTTCACATCATCTGTGAATTTATTTTTGCTGGAATTTTTTATTTTTTGCCCTGGGCCTTTTTGTTAATTTATTCAAAAATAACTACACAAAAATAGTTTTAGTGTATGAACAATTTTCCATATTCTCTATTCTAAAATTATAATCTATTTTTCCTCAGGAAGTAATATAATAAGCTTTTATATGAATGGAGATATCAATGAATATAAAGAGTTATTCCAGTTAATTCAGATTTGATTATTCAAGATTTTTGCACAGAGAAGCAAACTTGGGTCATTCGGGGAGTCTTTCAGCTGTCCACCAGACAAAGCTCAATTAAATATGGCTGAAACAAAACTGACAATTAATTCAAGAACAGCAACAAGAATCTCTTCTCTCTGTGGCTGCAGAGTTGTTGAATTTGACATCTCTGAGAGGCTTTCTGCTTTACTGTCATGGTGTCAAGATCATTCATGTTGCTACAAGAAAGCACTCTGTCCACATCATTGACCATCGCAGACAAGAAGAAAAGGACTGGGGTTTCCTTCAGTTAACTATCTCTTTTTCAGTGCGAAGGTTCTCTTCAAGGTGAAAAGCAAGGGCAGTTCCTCTGGAAGGATGATCTGGTGGGCCACACCAGTTAAATGAAAAGGCCTATTGATTAGTTACCTTTCTTTGTGTACAAGTATGTCCAAAGTCAACTTGTCTACTTGGCAGTTTTGTCTTATTTACAAAATAAGACACAAGATAAAGCATTTGACTTTTTTGTTTGTTTAGATTTATAATAAGGAAATATTTTAAATATATTTTAACCCTCAAACATTTTTTTTTAAAGATTTATTTATTTATTTATTTTATTGGTTTTGAGAGAGAGAGAGAGAGAGAGAGAGAGAGAAAGAGATAGATACAGAGACAGAGAGAGAACTGAACTGGGGGGGCCCCCAGTTCAGCACATGGTTCTACACGGGCCGGGGCCGGGATTTGATCCCCAGTTCCTGGCACTGCAAAGTGAGCACTTAACACACTAAGCCATCCCAGCTTCCCCAACCCTCAAAATTTTGAATAATCTCATTAACACACTGCTAAGATTGACTTATTTGGATTCAATCTGAATACTGTAATTAGCAATTGATAGTAATTATACTGGGCCTAAATTCAATGTCTGATTAAGGAACAAAATTACATGTACGTATTTGACATTGGGGAAACAGTTTTCCTTCATTTCTAAAACGTAGATAATGGTAGTACCTAAGAGAGCTGTGTGTGTGTGTGTATAGAGGGGATGTTAAATGAGATCATGCAAATAAAATTTTAGGCATCTTGTCTCATAGAGTACATCTTCAATAAATATAAATGAAAAAAATTTGCTAATGATTTATGTAAAAGAAGATTCACCCTGTTATATCTCTTGCTCTGAACTGAAAGCTAAATATGTGCCAAATAAACCACATTTCCACACTCACATGCTAACCTAAGATATCTGAATATTTAACATTAAGTTTAATCTATATTTTTGTTTTTCACTGTCATTTATTGAATACTTACTATTCTCTAGCCCCTCTGCAAAGCTCCATTCGTATCTTATTTCTTTTAATTTTTAACTATGATTTGTTTCATAGAAGAAGAAAATTGGTTCAAAGAGGTTAAATAACTTGTCCAAATGACAGCTGGGGTGCAGTAGGACAGGGGTTCAGGCAAAGGTCAGCCTTGTTCCTGGACTCTGCTTTTAATCATTAGGGGAATTGGCTTCTTTTTAATAACGGTTTCATGAAAAAATTTTACACAACTCGTCCACATAATTAAGTTCTAAACTATATTTTTTAAAGATTCATTTTATTATTTTTGACAGAGACAGAGAGAAGGGGGAGGACCCAGAGCAGTCTCCATAATTTTAAGTCATCAGCTTTCACATGGCTTTGTTAAGTGGGAGGGGGCCACCCATATGAGAGGCACGCCCCCTGGCTTGATGTACACCCCCTCAAGCTAGGGTCCAAGCCAGGGGTAGGGGTGAAAACTGAACTGGGGGCCTCCCATGTGGGAAGCACACTCCAGTTGAGTATATGGGTCTACATGAGCCAGGGTCAGGATTTGATCCTCGGTCCCCAGGGCTGCAAAGTGAGCACTTAATCTGCTGAGCCATCCCGGCTTCCCCTAAATTCTAAACTAGGTATAAATGTTCTCCTGGGGATTAGATACTGTAGAATTTTGTTAGTTTGTTTTTGTTTTCATTTTCCTATTTCCTCTGGCACTCTTCATTCTTTATACTTTCTCTCAGGATTACATACGCAATATACTTGTAAAGGGTTCTTATAAGAATTGCTACAAACTGTTATCTAGTTTCCTTGTACAAACATTGGTATTTGATATATTTCCTTGACATTTTCCACATTAAAATTTATTATATTTACTGAATTTCTTCTGTTAATAAAATATTTTAGGTATTCTATAGGACTTGCATGCATATTGACTAAACAGATAGTAATGAAATTTTATAAGTGAGTTAAAATGTGCCTGTCGTTTTATAATCTTAAAATTTCCAGTGGATGATATAAATGTTCATAGTTTATGCTATAAGCTGAATTGTATTCTTCTAAATTCATATGTTGAAGCTCTAACTCTTAGTATCTCAGAATGTGATTGTATTTGGAGGTATTTAGGTTAAAATGAGGCTGTCCAGGTGATCCAATGTGAGGGGTGTAAGAGGAGCAAATGTGGATACACAAAAAAGCACCAGGGTTGTCTGCATAGAGAAAACACCATGTGAGGACACAGCCAGAAGGCAGCCATCTGCAAGCCAAGTTCAGAAGAAACCAAATTGCCCATGCCTTGATCTTGGATTTCTAGCCTCCAGAACTGTGAGAAAATAATGACTGTTGCTTAAGCATCCCAGTCTGTGTTATGTCAGCCTTAGTAAATAATAGTTTATTTATTCGTTTATATAACAAATATTTATTACACATGTCCACTCTACTCCAGGTATGTTCCTAGCATGTGAAGACGTTATCTTAAATAAAGCAGAGCATTGGGACAAGCATGAAATGTTTTTGGAGTGCTAGTCCCATGGAGGAAAATAATGGAGTAGAAAGATACCTTGAGAACTTGTTTTTCTTATTGATGTTGTTGAAGAGAAAAACCAAAATCGTGATTAGGGTAATGTATTATGAGAATAATTTCCAGGTGATTTTTTTTCCCAAAAGATAAATATTTTGTTTCATAAGAGATTATAAAATTGTGTATATAACAACTTGTTGTTAAATTCTTATCACTTATTTGTTTGTAATTATCTGTACAATGTAGCAACTAACTTATTTTGTACTGGGGTAGCTGAATGTTAAGCATGGTTTAAAGAATTAGGTAATGTCTTGCTCTCTCCTATCCTCCTGATACCTAGTTTACATATTTCTTCTGATTTATGTGAAATTTGAAATACCTCATAGAAAAGTGGCATATGTAGACTTACACGGTGAATAGATTTGAATATGAGAATCACAACAGACAGTGAGATCAAGTTTTTAGAAAGAATTCAGAAAGGACATGTGAAGTGTGGCCCAATGAAGTGCTTTAACAGCAGAGCCGGAGGCTCCAGATGCTGTGTGGTAACCTTGACTTAGACTTTCTGGAAGCAAGTATATGCCATGGGAATAAAGTGCTGTGTGAATTTCAGAAAGAGCCGTATCCCTGAAGTCTGTATTAACCTGAGGCTCCTGTTGTACAAAAGCGAATAAAGATAAAGGAGACATCACTATCCTCTTCAGATAAGGGGGATGGCACCATAATACAGATGATGCTATTGTTTTGGGTCGTTTGGTAGCAGCTTGAACATAAAAAAGACGAACACAGGCAAAAAAAAAAAAGAGAGACAAAAACAAAAAAATAAAATTAGCTTTAGTTGTGTGCCTTATCTTATAGTTCTAAATTATACATGTTGTCTTTGGGTTTAGATATTCTAGATTTTTTTTCTGTCTGTCTATACAATTTTCCCCCTTTCTCTGGTTCCCTCTTTACACTTTCTCTCAGGATTACATAAGCTATATACATACAAAGAGTTGTAAGAACTGTTATAAACTAACTAGTTTCCTTGTACAAGGTAATTTTAGTAAAAAACTCTTAAAGTTTTTGCTATTAAGTATGATATTAATGATGTGCTTATATGTTATTCCTTATTACACTTTGAAAGTTCTTTTCAGTTCAACTTGGTCAAGAATTTTATCAGGAATAGTTGATAAATTTAATCAAACTTATTTTCAGAATTTAAAAATTTATATAATTATTCTAATTTCAGTATACTACTTTCTCTATAAATATGATGAATAATATTATTTGACTTCAATAATGAACTCTAGTAATGTCATCTTAATATTTTAAATTACTGTTGAGTTAAATTTGATAGCATTTAATTTGTAACTGCATATTAATTATTTTTATTTCTTAATCATAATTTTCATGTTGTTTATGAGAATAACAGTTTTTAAGTAAAAGAATTTTAAGTGGAAGTTGGGATGGCTCAAAGGGTTAAGTGCTTGCTTTGCAGTACAGGGAACTGAGGATGGAGTCCTGGTCCCAGCCCTGGCCCATGTGAACCCATATGGTGAGCTCAGGAGTGCTTCCCATGTGGAAGGCCCCCAGTTCTGGAGCCATGCCTCCCACGCAGGAGCCCCCAGGCCTGTTTCCTGCCATGAGCAGCCCCCACCCACCTGTGTGGAATGAAACTATGTCAAAAAAGTGATGACGTACAACTATGGAGACTGCTTTGGGCCCTCCCCCTTCTCTCTGTCTCTCTCTGTCTCTGTTTCTCTCTGTCAAAAACAATTAAATAAATCTTTTTAAAAAAGAATTTTTAAATTAATTTTTACATATAATTTGTTTCAGTGATATAGTTATAGATTTTTACCAGAACACACTTTTTACATCTAAAATTTTATAAAAGCACTGTGGAATCTTGAAAAAAATTTAGACTCTTTGGATTATAATATTTGACAAATTTATATCTTGTAATAATTAATTAATATATCCCAATATTTTATAGTTGTATGGATCATTTATCAGCCTTGCCTAAAGTAGATTAAGGGTGTGTTAAAAGCTATCTAGAGGGCTCAGCAGAAGTAACGCCATAGAGACTTAAGGCTTGCTTTATCTTGTACGTGATAAACAGCAATTTGAACATTTCACCTAAAATGTCATAAAGTGTGCTTGAGTGTGTTATTGTTATGTTACAGAATTACATGTTTATGATTTTGTAGTAAAAAAAATTTGATATACATTACCAGCTCACAAAAAAAGAGGTGTTACTTCTGCCACAGCATTATTTCTGCTGAACCCTGTATATTGCTATGTGTTTGTTCATATGTGTATGTATTTCTAACTATTCTTGAACTTTACATTTGAAATTGTGTTATTTGGCACTTAATGTTTTATTAATTTTACTATTCATCAATTAAAATTCCTTATTTGCCTTATACATAAGGGAATACTATCAGGAACAGTTGAAATTCAAAGGCATGGGTTAGGACAGAGATTAGAATTGGACATCTAGGACATAAAGATATTAGATGAAGCCTTGGCAGTGAGTAGAAAT
This sequence comes from Craseonycteris thonglongyai, assembly GCA_004027555.1. Taxonomy (NCBI): domain Eukaryota; kingdom Metazoa; phylum Chordata; class Mammalia; order Chiroptera; family Craseonycteridae; genus Craseonycteris; species Craseonycteris thonglongyai. The sequence continues at coordinate 7,915 of PVKE010040679.1, forward strand.
ATTCAGGACAAGATTATAAAGGGACAAAGGTACCAGAAACATAATTTTAGAAACATCAATATTTAAAGTACTAAAAGTAGGGCTAGCAAAGGAGACCTACATCAAGGAAGCAGAAAAGAAGAACCAAGATGAAATTGGGCAAAGAAGTAGAGGCGAGAGAGGCTATGTACAGATGGTAGAGTTGTCAGTAGCATCAAAACATTTACTGTGTACAAAGAAGTTCACATCCACTTTCCGCCCACTCATTTAAATATACACACTATAATGTAAGATTGAAGACTGGAATGTTTTTAAATGTTTTCTTCATTGGGGTATCTCCAGATAATAAAACATTGCTTGTGACATAGTAGATTGTGATAAGATTTGTTGAATGAATTTAAAATCTCATTTTGCTGATTAATAAAACAAAACAATTAGCACAATAATACATGTTTTCAGGTCAAGTAAACTCTGATATTCAAATATTTTCCTATGTCCCATTATACTATAATATAAATTATAGGGTTATAAAAAGACCACAAAGTAGAGCAGTTTAAAACACTTTGGTTATGAAATAGTTTACTGGGAACTACTGTTTAAAAATATCAAACATTCATGTCACAGCATTATTTTCTTAACCCATTCTAACTTTTTTCATGGAGCTATACACATTTGCCTTGAATGTTAATAGTTGATCAGAATAAAATGGCCAGTTCTAATAAAATGGATTTTTTAATGAAATGCAAGATGAATAATTACTATGTTAAGCTTTGTTTTGTGATTTAAAAAAATAAAACATTTCAGATATAGTTAAAATAGATTTTTAAAAGCTAATCTTATAGATGTCCACTAAAATAGTTAATTTCATTAAAATATTTATTTAAAGATTTATTTTACAGTTTTGAGACAAGGTGAAAGAGAGAGAGTGAGGGAGAGAGAGAAAGAGAGCTGGAGGAGGGCCCAGAGCAGTCTCCATAGTTGTACATCATTAGTTGTGACATAGTCTCATTCCACACAGGTGGATGTGGGGCCACCTGGGATGGGGACCAAACTGGGGACCACAGACCACCCACATGAGAGGCAAGAACCTTTGCCATTGAGCCTTCTCAGTGGTTACTGGTGGTGCCACATGTCAGCAATGGAGCTGGCACAGGCTGGGGCTGGGGTTGGGGCTGGGACCAGGAAAGAAACCCTGGACTTTGAGTTTGCAAGGCATGCACTTGAGCACTGAGCTATCCCGGCATCCTCACAACATTTATTTAAATAAAGTAGGATAAACAGTTATCAAAACCTCATAAATTTTAAATGGAATAAAGTTTTTTTTTTATTTCATAATAAGAGCAAGTACATTACTAACAATATAAATTGGTGCATATAATAAGACAAGAGTGGATTCATATTAATTCAACCATAAAATTGTTTCTTTTATGGTATTTACTATTTTTCAATTGTATTTGAAGTAATTAACATATTTTCATGAAATAATGCCAATGATTAAAAAAAAAAACTTTGCAGAGCTTGTATAATTAAAAAATAATGACTATTTTCCAAGATATCAGTCACTCTGAGAGATTATTCACTTTTCATAATATGCTGTTTCTGCACTTAAAACCTTTTTGGAAAATTAAACAAGAATAAAATATATGTATTTATACATAAATACATTAATGAAATGAGATTGATATAACCATTTTAAATGTTTTCCTTAAAATTAAAACTATATTCAGAATCTGTGACATATTTTTTTAAAAAACAGAGTCAAAGTTAATAAAGATTTATTCTAAGTTTTATGAATTATGAAGAGTTTTTACATACTAAGCTTGATTGACATTTTGATCTTGTGAAATGAATTATGCATTAAGATCATCATTAATGCAGAGGAAATAAACTCCATTGGCTTCACTTGTGCTTTTAAAGCATACATCCTTTTGGGCATGAGACATCTTCAATTTTTGTCCTTGGATTTTGACATACATTTTTGTATAAGCCCAGACACCTATATTTCTATCCTGACAAGTATTTTCCTTAGAAATGGTTTGCTTTACTCCCTTAGAAGAAGATAATGTTTATCCCACAAAATGTGAAGTACAATATTCTGTAGATGGATTCTACATGTTCATGATACTTTCAGAACATGTTTATTTATCTAAATTCAAATGATTAACCATTGTTCTCACAGTTTATTATCTTAGTCAAGAATTGAGATCTGATAGTTTTAATATTTTAAACAGTACTAGAGTTAACTCAAAGATTATTTTTATACCATGCTGACCATTTTTTCTATAATTTTTAATCCTTTTGTGCTGGTAAAACTTTTACACTTGACATTATTTTATAGACATCTTTTAAACAAGCAATTGTCTTACATGAAGCTTTTACTGTAGTTATCCAAATCTTAAAGGCACCCCCTTATATGCTAAATAGCATTCTCTTCTCATCATAGCTATTAGTGTAAGAATAAATGGTAAACCTTGAATGTTGTGCTGTTAAATGAAGTATGTATTTGTACCAACACACAGCAATTGTACCTCCAATTTTATATATGTCAAAAGTATAGCATACTTACTTTTTACTAATATAATAAATGTGATGATCCTGTGCTAGTGGAAGATCTGAATAGATAACAAATAGTAGATTTTATGTGGGCTGACCTTTCACTTTTACCATCATCAACAATCGCAGTTCCAATAGAGGAAGGCACACACATTCAATACATGAATATTCTTATCAACTTTTGTACATGTTACTTTCATTATCTATGTTACCTGTGTGCATAAGATAAACACATTGAAGCTAAATGCTCATGGCAGCTTTACATTGGCTGAGATAACGGTATAAAAGACATCTACCGTAATGAAAAATTTATTGTCAACCAGGAGAGAGGTTACCACCATGAGCTTTCTTATACAACTATCTTGTTTAATATTTTAATAAATAATAGATTAATAGTTTGTCACATTTATTAGACTAATACAGATTTAACTAGAGAAAATCAATACATTTGGGTTCAAAGAAAAAAAATAACAACTTGACAATTCAGGATTGGATAACCTGATTTTAATGACAGAGTATATACAAAATGTCTTAGAAGCTTTGATTGGCAGAAATCTCAAAATTAATTATTAATGGTATGTAGTTGCTAAAAGTATACACATTTTTGAGAATAAGGAAGAACATAGTCTTATATTTTGTCTCTAAACAGCCTGGGGTGTTATTTAGAGTGACAAAAATAAAATCAATAAAACAAATAAGAGTGCTGATGGATTTAGAGACATTTGAAAATGTATTTGAAATGTTACCTTAAGATTGAGAAATTTGGGGAAGCTGGGATGACTCAGCAGGTTGAGAGCTCACTTTGCAGCCCCAGAACCTGAGGATCAAATCCTGGGCCTCACCCAGGCAGACCCATATGCTGAACTGGGGTGTGCTCCCAGTTCAGTTCTTGCCCTGGCCTATGTGGGAGGCTCCTGGCCCAGTTCCTGCCCTGCGCAGCCCCACACCCGCCTGTGGAGTGAAACTACCGTATGTGGAAAACTAATGCTGTCAACTAAGGAGACTGCTCTGGGCCCTTCCCCTTCTCTCTGTCTCTCTCTGTCTCTCTTTCTGTCAAAAAACAATAAAAATAAATCTTAAAAAAAAAAAAGATTGAGAAATTTTAGCTCTGAAAAATAGACTTGCTCACCACCTAGAGTCAGCTGTCTTTCCATCACTATATATTTGATGCCCCCTCCCTACATCCCCGCCCCCCACATAGACAATGAAATGTAGAATTGTACACCTGGAACCTATGTAAGTTTTACAAACCAATGTCTCCCCAGTAAAAAGAAACAAACAAACAAACAAACAGACTTGGGGAAATACTGACTTTTGTCTGGCTATAAGTTGTTGAACTGTTGGAAAAACAGATGTGTTTTTTTTTTGATTGATTTTGTTTTTTGTTTTTTACTATGAGAAAGAGCTTTTTAATACTGAAGCTATTCAAATAAGAAAAGGACTATGTTGCAAAGCAGTGAGGTTTATACTACTGCTAAGGTGACCAGACGTCCCGCTTTTGGCGGGACAGTCTCAATTTTTAACAATTTGTCCCGCGTCCCGCGGCATTTTAAAAAAGTCCCGATTTTTGGAAAGAATGCACGACAAGCTAGGGAACAACGAGAGATAGACCAAAATTTTAATCAAGAACCCCCTCCCCCCCGGTCAATGGTGTCCCGCTTTACCAATGTTAAAATCTGTTTACTACTCTGAAAATACGTTAGTAAGCTGTGTTTTTCAAGCTCAGAGGATGTTCCAGGGCTAAGGAGGCAAATTGGTTGGACAAGCGACCTCCACCTCTAACTCACACTTATATAACAACTCTACACTTATATATTTTTATGTACCCAGCTTTTGTAAAATTAAACAAAACATTATTTTATTATTTATTGTAAAATTGTTTAAAATTTTATAACCACTGATTTATATAAATATCTGGTTGTCGCTCTCTAGAGAAATTTAAGCAATTGAAATAGTGTTTGAGTTGGGTAGTTATTAAAGTCTTACCAAACATTTTAATAATTATTATTAATTTATAAAATTGCCTACAAATAAACTGCTTGAGAAGGTTACAAACTTTACCTTTAATCCCAACCACAGCTCTAAAAGAAAGCACTATTATTGTTACACAAGAGTGTTGAAGACCAGAAAATTTAGCAGATGTGTAGGGGCTGATGACATGTGGAAAGAGTTAGGTTTATAACCTTGGTTACACTTTACCATTACATAATATTATAAAATTATAGAGTTGGATTATCTTAGAGACCATATCCTAAACCAGGGGTGGCCAACTTTTCTGTATATAAGATCTACTTTTTATCTTAAAAGTGTGTCGCAATTGACTTGTTGTCATAGGCGTAGTCTAAGGGGGAAGAAGGGGTGTGAAATACATACTATGTTTATACACTGTGTTTCAGTATAAGGTGCATTCCAGCGAGGTATGGGTAGATAGGTAAAATATATGTTCAAAACTATTTTTTATTTTTTAAATCACTTATTAAGTTTTTGAGATATAGGCTCATGAAGAAAATAAAGTTCTAGACCCAACTTTTGATAGCAGCATTCCGTACATGAGGTACCTAAAAAATTCGTTTTCCGACACTTTTTCAAGATAGATTTTTACTAACTTAAAATGCAATTTAATTTTTTTTATCAACTGCAATGTATAAGTTGTTGTACTATTTGTTCATAAATATGAAAAAGTTGTTATAAAAATGCACAGTATGGCTGATAATTTGATTTCAATATTTCACTTTCGCATTTTTTTTTTTGGCCAGGAAAATTTATCATGAAAGAATAATATGACTTACTTTTTGCTAATCTATCAATAGCTCGCTGAGTATGCCTTGTACTGAAATATAGATATACGGCTTATGTACCTACATAAAAAACAACAACAATAATTATTTAAAGAGCCAAAAAACTCACGTCCAGGGGAATTAAAAGAACATGGATAATTATTAACAATATTTATTAATTCAAAGTAGCTACAGATAAATACAGATTTAGAATTGACTTTGGGGAAGCCGGGATGGCTCAGTGGGTTAGGAGCTCACTTTGCAGCACCGGGGACCAAGGATCGAATCCCGGCCCTGGCCCGTGCGGAACCATATGCTGAACTGGGAGCTCCCCCAGTTCAGTTCTCTCTCTGTCTCTGTATCTCTCTCTCTCTCTCCTCTGTCAAAATAAATAAATAAATAAAATATATATTTAGAATTGACTTTGTTGCCTTATCATTAATGGGAAGACCGAGTTTGCATGTCTCTAACCAAGGAATCATAATTAGGTGTATATCCTGACAAAGATAATAATAATGAGTCTTCAATATGGGAATCAGTCAGGACAGAATGTTGTTTAGTCTTCGTTAGCTTCAAGTATGAAAATGCCGATTCGCATAGGTATGTAGATCCGAAACAAGAATAGATATATTTGCTACATTTGGTGATACCGGGATATTTTTCTCAGTTGACATATTTCCAAAAATCTTCTTCAAATTTTCTGGCTTGTAAGATTAAGTCAGTTTGTAAAATTATAATTTCATTTTCTAATGCCTTTTGATCCATGTGAAATATGTCTGAAATTTTTTGGCTAATGCGCTTCACACTTAAATCTTTTTTAAAAGGAAAAGATATAAATTCCACAATTTCTTTAATTTTTTCAAAATCCTGGAATCTTACATCAAAATCTTCAATTACTTTTTGGATTTCTGCGATGTATTTGTCGATCTTATAATTAATATTTTTATGTTTTTGTAGGTTATCCACCATATTTGGAAAATGATTCAGATTATTTTGTTGCAGATCTTCTATTAACAAAATAAATTTTGTTTTATATGCGTCTATGCAGCTGATCATATCAATGACTGTTTTATTTTTACCTTGTAATTCTAAATTTAAATGACTTAATATTGAAGTAAAATCAGTAAGAAATGCTAAGTCACTAAGCCAAGTTTCATCATTTAAATTTTCACAGTTTCCATCTTGTTTGTGAAGAAAATCTATAATTTCAGGCAATAAATCACGAAATCGCTGCAGAAATTTACCTCTGCTTAGCCATCTGA